>CM063636.1:14501488-14583345 GCA_032357785.1 Periparus ater | reverse complement strand
GAAGGAAGGAAGGAAGGAAGGAAGGAAGGAAGGAAGGAAGGAAGGAAGGAAGGAAGGAAGGAAGGAAGGAAGGAAGGAAGGAAGGAAGGAAGGAAGGAAGGAAGGAAGGAAGGAAGGAAGGAAGGAAGGAAGGAAGGAAGGAAGGAAGGAAGGAAGGAAGGAAGGAAGGAAGGAAGGAAGGAAGGAAGGAAGGAAGGAAGGAAGGAAGGAAGGAAGGAAGGAAGGAAGGAAGGAAGGAAGGAAGGAAGGAAGGAAGGAAGGAAGGAAGGAAGGAAGGAAGGAAGTGCGGAAGGAAGGAAGTGCGGAAGGAAGGAAGTGCGGAAGGAAGGAAGGAAGTGCGGAAGGAAGTGCGGAAGGAAGTGCGGAAGGAAGTGCGGAGGAAGGAAGGAAGGAAGGAAGTGCGGAAGGAAGGAAGGAAGGAAGGAAGGAAGGAAGGAAGGAAGGAAGGAAGGAAGGAAGGAAGGAAGGAAGGAAGGAAGGAAGGAAGGAAGGAAGGAAGGAAGGAGGAAGGAAGGAAGGAAGGAAGGAAGGAAGGAAGGAAGAAGGAAGGAAGGAAGGAAGGAAGGAAGGAAGGAAGGAAGGAAGGAAGGAAGGGAAGGAAGGAAGGAAGGAAGGAAGGAAGGAAGGAAGGAAGAAGGAAGAAGGAAGGAAGGAAGGGAAGGAAGGAAGGAAGAGGAAGGAAGGAAGGAAGGAAGAAAGTGCGGAAGAAGGAAGGAAGTGCGAGAAGGAAGGAAGCGAAGGAAGTGCGGAAGGAAGTGCGGAGGAAGTGCGGAAGTGCGGAAGGAAGGAAGTGCGGAAGTGAGGAAGTGCGGAAGGAAGTGCGGAAGAAGGAGTGCGGAAGGAAGGAAGTGCGGAAGGAAGGAAGAAGGAAGAAGGAAGTGCGGAAGGAAGGAAGGAAGGAAGGAAGTGCGGAAGTGCGGAAGGAAGGAAGTGCGGAAGAAGGAAGTGCGGAAGGAAGGAAGTGCGGAAGGAAGGAAGGAAGTGCGGAAGGAAGGAAGGAAGTGCGGAAGGAAGGAAGTGCGGAAGTGCGGAAGTGCGGAAGTGCGGAAGTGCGGAAGTGCGGAAGGGAAAAAAACTCATTACAGAATCAAAAGAAAGAACTCCAAAATAACCATAAAATTAAAAATCTTAAACAAAGAATCAAGAAGTGCGGAAGGAAGTGCGGAAGGAAGTGCGGAAGGAAGTGCGGAAGGAAGTGCGGAAGGAAGTGCGAAGGAAGTGCGGAAGGAAGGAAGGAAGGAAGGAAGGAAGTGCGGAAGGAAGGAAGGAAGTGCGGAAGGAAGTGCGGAAGGAAGGAAGGAAGGAAGGAAGGAAGGAAGGAAGGAAGGAAGGAAGGAAGGAAGGAAGGAAGGAAGAAGGAAGGAAGGAAGGAAGGAAGGAAGGAAGGAAGGAAGGAAGGAAGGAAGGAAGGAAGGAAGGAAGGAAGGAAGGAAGGAAGGAAGGAAGGAAGGAAGAAGGAAGGAAGGAAGGAAGGAAGGAAGGAAGGAAGTGCGGAAGGAAGTGCGGAAGGAAGTGCGGAAGGAAGGAAGGAGTGCAAAAGGAAGTGCGGAAGGAAGGAAGGAAGTGCGGAAGGAAGGAAGTGCGGAAGGAAGGAAGGAAGTGCGGAAGGAAGGAAGTGCGGAAGGAAGAAGTGCGGAAGGAAGGAAGGAAGGAAGTGCGGAAGGAAGGAAGGAAGGAAGTGCGGAAGGAAGGAAGGAAGGAAGTGCGGAAGGAAGTGCGGAAGGAAGGAAGTGCGGAAGAAGGAAGTGCGGAAGGAAGGAAGGAAGTGCGGAAGGAAGGAAGTGCGGAAGGAAGGAAGTGCGGAAGGAAGGAAGTGCGGAAGGAAGGAAGTGCGGAAGGAAGGAAGGAAGGAAGGAAGGAAGGAAGTGCGGAAGGGAAGGAAGTGCGGAAGGAAGGAAGTGCGGAAGGAAGGAAGGAAGGAAGGAAGGAAGGAAGGAAGGAAGGAAGGAAGGAAGGAAGGAAGGAAGGAAGGAAGGAAGGAAGGAAGGAAGGAAGGAAGGAAGGAAGGAAGGAAGGAAGAAGGAAGAAGGAAGGAAGGAAGGAAGGAAGGAAGGAAGGAGGAAGGAAGAAGGAAGTGCAGGAAGGAAGTGCGGAAGGAAGGAAGGAAGTGCGAAGGAAGTGCGGAAGGAAGTGCGGAAGGAAGGAAGTGCGGAAGGAAGGAAGGAAGTGCGGAAGGAAGGAAGGAAGGTGCGGAAGGAAGGAAGGAAGTGCGGAAGGAAGGAAGGAAGGAAGGAAGTGCGGAAGGAAGGAAGTGCGGAAGGAAGGAAGGAAGTGCGGAAGGAAGGAAGGAAGGAAGGAAGTGCGGAAGGAAGGAAGGAAGGAAGTGCGGAAGGAAGGAAGGAAGGAAGTGCGGAAGGAAGTGCGGAAGGAAGGAAGGAAGTGCGGAAGGAAGTGCGGAAGGAAGTGCGGAAGGAAGTGCGGAAGGAAGTGCGGAAGGAAGTGCGGAAGGAGGAAGTGCGGAAGGAAGGAAGTGCGGAAGGAAGGAAGGAAGTGCGGAAGGAAGGAAGGAAGGAAGTGCGGAAGGAAGGAAGGAAGTGCGGAAGGAAGGAAGGAAGTGCGGAAGGAAGGAAGGAAGGAAGGAAGTGCGGAAGGAAGGAAGGAAGGAAGGAAGGAAGGAAGGAAGGAAGGAAGGAAGGAAGGAAGGAAGGAAGGAAGGAAGGAAGGAAGGAAGTGCGGAAGGAAGGAAGGAAGTGCGGAAGGAAGGAAGGAAGTGCGGAAGGAAGGAAGGAAGGAAGGAAGTGCGGAAGGAAGTGCGGAAGGAAGTGCGGAAGGAAGGAAGGAAGGAAGGAAGGAAGGAAGGAAGGAAGGAAGTGCGGAAGGAAGTGCGGAAGGAAGTGCGGAAGGAAGGAAGGAAGGAAGGAAGGAAGGAAGGAAGGAAGGAAGGAAGGAAGGAGGAAGGAAGGAAGGAAGAAGGAAGGAAGGAAGAAGGAAGGAAGGAAGGAAGGAAGGAAGGAAGGAAGGAAGGAAGGAAGGAAGGGAAGGAAGGAAGGAAGGAAGGAAGGAAGGAAGGAAGGAAGGAAGGAAGGAAGGAAGGAAGGAAGGAAGGAAGGAAGGAAGGAAGGAAGGAAGGAAGGAAGGAAGGAAGGAAGGAAGGAAGGAAGGAAGGAAGGAAGGAAGGAAGGAAGGAAGGAAGGAAGGAAGGAAGGAAGGAAGGAAGGAAGGAAGGAAGGAAGGAAGGAAGGAAGGAAGGAAGGAAGGAAGGAAGGAAGGAAGGAAGGAAGGAAGGAAGGAAGGAGGAAGGAAGGAAGGAAGGAAGAAGGAAGGAAGGAAGGAAGGAAGGAAGGAAGGAAGGAAGGAAGGAAGGAAGGAAGGAAGGAAGGAAGGAAGGAAGGAAGAAGGAAGGAAGGAAGGAAGGAAGGAAGGAAGGAAGGAAGGAAGGAAGGAAGGAAGGAAGGAAGGAAGGAAGGAAGGAAGGAGGAAGGAAGGAAGGAAGGAAGGAAGGAAGGAAGGAAGTGCGGAAGGAAGGAAGGAAGGAAGGAAGTGCGGAAGGAAGTGCGGAAGGAAGTGCGGAAGGAAGTGCGGAAGGAAGTGCGGAAGGAAGGAAGGAAGGAAGGAAGGAAGGAAGGAAGGAAGGAAGGAAGGAAGGAAGGAAGGAAGGAAGAAGGAAGGAAGGAAGGAAGGAAGGAAGGAAGGAAGGAAGGAAGGAAGGAAGGAAGGAAGGAAGGAAGGAAGGAAGGAAGGAAGGAAGGAAGGAAGGAAGGAAGGAAGGAAGGAAGGAAGGAAGGAAGGAAGGAAGGAAGGAAGGAAGGAAGGAAGGAAGGAAGGAAGGAAGGAAGGAAGGAAGGAAGGAAGGAAGGAAGGAAGGAAGGAAGGAAGGAAGGAAGGAAGGAAGAAGGAAGGAAGGAAGGAAGGAAGGAAGGAAGGAAGGAAGGAAGGAAGGAAGGAAGGAAGGAAGGAAGGAAGGAAGGAAGGAAGGAAGGAAGGAAGGAAGGAAGGAAGGAAGGAAGGAAGGAAGGAAGGAAGGAAGGAAGGAAGGAAGGAAGGAAGGAAGGAAGGAAGGAAGGAAGGAAGGAAGGAAGGAAGGAAGAAGGAAGGAAGGAAGGAGGAAGGAAGGAAGGAAGGAAGGAAGGAAGGAAGGAAGGAAGGAAGGAAGGAAGGAAGGAAGGAAGGAAGGAAGGAAGGAAGGAAGGAAGGAAGGAAGGAAGAAGGAAGGAAGGAAGGAAGGAAGGAAGGAAGGAAGGAAGGAAGGAAGGAAGGAAGGAAGGAAGGAAGGAAGGAAGGAAGGAAGGAAGGAAGGAAGGAGTAGGAAGGAAGGAAGGAAGGAAGGAAGGAAGGAAGGAAGAAGGAAGGAAGGAAGGAAGGAAGGAAGGAAGGAAGGAAGGAAGGAAGGAAGGAAGAAGGAAGGAAGGAAGGAAGGAAGGAAGAAGGAGAAGGAAGGAAGGAAGGAAGGATAGGAAGGAAGGAAGGAAGGATGGAAGGAAGGAAGGAAGGAAGGAAGGAAGGAAGGAAGGAAGGAAAGGAAGGAAGGAAGGAAGGAAGGAAGGAAGGAAGGAAGGAAGGAAGGAAGGAAGGAAGGAAGGAAGGAAGGAAGGAAGGAAGGAAGGAAGGAAGGAAGGAAGGAAGGAAGGAAGGAAGGAAGGAAGGAAGGAAGGAGGAAGGAAGGAAGGAAGGAAGGAAGGAAGGAAGGAAGGAAGGAAGGAAGGCCATTGCAGCTTTCATCAGTATCTCATACCTCTCTACCCATACCTTCTGCTCTTGTGCTGAAAAAGATACACGGAACAAATCCGGAAGCTCAAAAAATGCACTGTAATAATGCCATTTCTGGATCCATGTGTCTCATTCAGCCCCCAGCTCTGATAGTGTTGTGTAAACTACCAGAGACTCTTCCTATACCCCAATATTCTAACCATTAAATCCCCGTACCTCCACGTGCCTGGAGTCCAAAATGGACTTGGCCATGTGCTAGATACCCACGTGGACAAACCCCCTTCCTATCTCCCTCCCCCTTCCCATGACTTTTTCCATCCACCCCACTCTGCCCATTTCCCTTACTCTTCCTATAACCCCTCCCCTCCCTCACACATTTCCCTCCCTCCTATTATACCCTGCTCAAGCATGACATCATCTAGCAATCCCATCTCCAAAGGTTGCAATCTTTCTCTCCATGCCCTTGCCTCTTGTCCCCACGGGGAGGAGGGGAGTGAGAGGAGTGGCCCTGCCCCCTGCCCCCAGGGGGGGGCGGGGGAAGGGGTGTCCTAGCCCTGTGCCCTGGTGGGGGAGATGTGTCCCTGCCCAGCCCCTGTGGGGCTGTGGGTGGGACCCTCCACCCATCCGAGGGTGAGGTGAGGCCCCCTGGGCCCACTGGGGATGCAGAAAAGTCCCTTCACTGAACCAGGAGTGAGGCAGGGCCCCCTGGGCCTGCTGGGGGTGCAGATAAGTCCCTTCACCAACCCAGGGGTGAGGAAGAGCCCCCATTGCCCAGTGGGGGTGGGGCTGGGCAGGGAAACCCTGGAGACAGAGGCTCTGGGGAAGATAAGGATATGCCTACAGCTGCACCTGTGATATTTACTGGTAAAAAAAGAACGAATAGACAATATCAGCCTTTCTCTTACCATGATATCAGAGATATGTAAAATACAATGTGAATTTGGCAAAAATTGTGAATATTAAAAAGAATGATTAAAGCTACTTTAAAATCTCTGGAGTTAGTTCCTGCTGAAATCAAAGATTTCTTCAGGTGCCTCCTAACACCCACTGAATTTGATTTTTGGGAAAGTCCATGGAAAAGGTCATTAAAAACACCTCCTAGATGAACTCAAGCAAAGCATACAGGATGCAAAAGATGCAGAAAATAATGAGATTAATTTTGAACACCTTTGTGGGGAGGGGAGGTGGGTTAAGCCTGAAGATCAGGCTCAAGTGCTAACAAAATCTATTTTTGATAAAATCTGTGAAGTAGCAGAAAAAGCTTACAATAAAATACCTACACTAGAAACCCAAGTCAGTTATGTTAATATTAATCAACTCCCATCCGAGAGTTTCTTGCAGTTTGTAGACGCCTCAGACTGCAGATACAACAGCAAGTATAGGAACCAGCAGCACAAGCAGAATTGATTAAAGAAATGGCTCAAAGAAATGCCAACGAGGCCTGCCGTAAAGTGATTTTAAATCTGCCCATCCAACCTCCACCCACCATAGCAGATATGATCCAAGCATGTGCCAAGAAAGCAGATCTGTACAGTGCCACATGACCAAGAAACCAGGACCATTCACCCCAAGGAATGTAGCAGCTGTTAACACCAGGGATGAACAAGCCACAGATGTCACCAGAACAGCTGCAGCATGTTGTAGTTTAAGGCCTGGCAATGCAGAAGATTTCGGGACAGTAACGGAAAGTTAGCAAAAACCCCTCTCTGTTAGGATAGTAAAACCTTCTGCAATTAGCCAATAGCACCTAGGTGTGACGTATGTAGATGGGAGTAACACAGTGACCCCAGACTATAAAATGTTAAGTTTCCCTGCAATAAATTGCCATATTTGCCATACATCACATTGGTGCTGTGGAGTATGGACCGAGCGGACGAGAGTGACCGCCGTGCTGAGTTGATCGGGGTGCTTTTCTTCCTTAAAACCCAACATCTAGTGCCGAAACCCGGGAGAAAAAGCGGGAAGAAATGTGAGAAGAAATTTAAAAAGCAAGAATACCCTGAGGTCAGCGGACAGGCGGCCAAGAGAGCTGGACTGTTTTTTCTGTGGAGATCCTGGGCCCAGAAGGATGATGGAGTCATTGAAAAAGGTTAGATTGCAATTCAGTTGTAAACCTAATTTGCTTGCTATTGCAAGACTTTGGGTTGTTGAAGTCGTAAATGAGTTTGTAAGGTTTATCCACCCTAAGGTGTGGGACAGATGTACTAAAACACTTGCCAAAGAGATTTGAGGAACAACGAGGAACTGTATGCTGGCTACCCTGAAATTTAGGGTTAGAGCATTACAGCCCCCAGATGAGAGAAGCTCAACTGAGCCGGGAGGGGGGCCGGGAGTCCTCTCAGTCCCTAAATTCTTATCTGCTCTCAGAGAAACAGCGAAGAGCAGAAGATTTTTGGAAAAAGTTAACAGAAATAGCCAGAGGTGTGGCAGAAAAAATAAGAAAGCATCTCCCCAAAGACATAAAGATGGCGCAGAGAAAAAAGTTGTAGTGTGGGAAAAATACATCTCTAACAAAGAACAAAAGCTGGCCTTGGAAGGTGGGCACAGTCGGGGGGATGGGAGAGAAAAGGAATGTGAAGAAGAAAGAGAAGCTGAAGTGAAAGAGATAAGACGCGGGGAATGGAAACAGAGGCACAGAGATTGGAATGCAAAGAGAAGAAGGGGGAGCAGAAGGCGGAGGGAAAGGTGGAGTGAGAGGTGGGGTGGAGGCGGAGTGGAACCAGGGGGGAGGGAACAGCCCGCCCACAGGGGTGGCAGCGGGGCCGGGGCCCAAGAAAAGGCACGGCAAACAGGGAGTAGCCGACCAGTTGAGTTCTGACTCCGACTGAGATATGAGCGGTTCACACCACCCCCCCCTCCCCTCCTAACCCCCCCCCCCCCCCCCCCCCCCCCACTCTCTCCCTGGGAAGACACGCCGGGATAATACCGAGTTTGTTACAAAGTCATAATTTACTGAGTTTTTAAAAGGTGTTTATGTACCCTTTCGGAGTTAATTTTTTGTTTTAAGTAATTATGAGTTTATGCAGTTGGAGTTTTTAGAGTTTTTTCAGATTTAAAACTGGCCCGGCACGGCCGAGTTCAGGAAAACACACACGGCAGAACGCTGTCGCCATCACAACCACCGGTGAAACAAGTAACAGCGACTTCAATGAAACCGCGGAAAGCAAAGCAATAAAACAACAAAAAACAACAAAAAGCTGGATATTTTGGAGAGGGATAAAAAAGAGAGAGTTTTAATTAGACAATTCAAATATTAAAAGCTTTATAAATTGTATTGTTTATAAATTAGCAAAGTGTTATAATCAAGATTGAGATTCAAAAATAAGTTTCTATTGAACAAAGTGCCTTTAAAAATAGATTAAAAAGTTTAAATGCTGTATTTCTGTATTCCAAGAAACTTAAAAGATTTTCGTTTTGGTTTAGTAATCTAAAAGTTATGCTAACCATATATTACCCATTTGTTAGGTTTTTAACAATTTTTATAAGGAAATTTTAATGTGATTTTTTTTTTTGTTATATAAAACACATATAACTGCATATATACCAATTTGGGTTTTGGATTTTAGTTTAAAAATTAGACTTGATGTTCCTGAAAAGTGCTACAAAAGCTAAATGATACCTTGCCAAATTCTGTGTTGTGTTTTTTTTTTTCTTTGGAGAGGCTGCACTTTGGAATCTTAGCTAATTTGAGCATATACTAGGCAAATTCTTATTGTGAATGAGTGTTTTTAGTAACATTTGCAGTTATTGTGGGTTATTCTCAAAGCTAGATAACATGGAATTGTGATGTATTTGTTACATTTTTATAATTTTTATAGTGAATCCATGTTACTGTTAACTTTAATGTTTTTAAGTTAAGTTGTATAACTTGGATATTCCTTTAAAGTTAAGTTTTGTTATTTCCTTTTGTTATAAATATTGTTAAGTTTAAATGTTGTTTAATTTAACTTGTTTATGTTTTATTGGAAACACTTGTCTAAATTGCAAAGTATAGTTATTTTCCTAGAAATATAAAGACAGCTACAACTGAAGCAACTGTGATAAACCACTGATGAACACCTGCTTGTAGATAGAAATGAATACAGTCTGTAACACCCTTGACTTCATCGGGAGTTCTATTGGTTGTTGCAATCCCTGCAGTTTCGTTTGTTATAGCTTTCTTATTTTTCAGTGTTTCCAGAATTTTAAGAAGATGTACCATTGCTAAGGATTAGCTTCAAATTAAACCAACTGCTAAATGTTTTAATTAGTCTGGTACCTAAGGTTTTTAATTATTTGCTTTGTACAAATGCATTTTAACAGTTTGTTGTGCTGTAAGCATCTCATAGCTGTTGCTATTGAAAATCTTGTTCTAAAATATATTAAGAGACATCTTTCCAGTTTAAAGTCTAAGGCCCTGGCCAAGTCTTAACTTTACCTGGACAGAATGTTTATCAACAGATCCAGATGTTCTTGTACCTAATCAGTATTTGAGTCACTTTTTGACTCAACAATTTGACCCTATTAATATGACAGCTGGATCAATTTTAAAGTGAGCTTGGAAAATCATTTCTGGAGGTGATGATCCAATCCTTCACTGATGATTTTTGTCTTTGTTTGTTTATTAACTATGGGATGCTGGTGCAGTGTTTTAATAATTAATGGTACTTTTATATTAATTGATTTTCAACTGCTATAGGTTTTTACTAATTGTATATAAGGTTTTGTGTTAATGTTGAACAGAAGTACATTTAATTTTTATTTTTTAGAAAACGGGGGAAATTGATACCCTAAAAGCAATTTGATTAGTGTAATTCATTAACTTCAAGGAGAGAAGTGTCTGTGTTTTGTTGGCAGGTTCAAAAAGGTCACCTGTCCGTCTGACCAGACTATCTGCCTCTGAACACACAAGATCCAGTGAACAGAGAAGTCATCACACAACCTTGGTACTCCAGACATGGATCAGAAGTGGACCTGTCAGGACACAGTTGTGTCTGAACACTACACAGACAGTTGCCAACAGAAATTTTATGTTGTTATTATGATGTTGTGTCTCTATCAATTTTTCAGTTATCCTTTGTTTTAAGATTTAGAAGGGTTTGAAGAACAACTTGAACATCAAAGCCTTCAGTCACTGATCAGCTGCCAGCTGACATCATGGGAGCAGTGAACATTCCAGGACTGAATCGTATTAGAGAAATTCTGTAGAAGATCTAAGAAAAGTATAGACACTCCATCTAATTGCATATAAAGTAAATTGTAATTGTGTATTTTTTTAGCAAATTGCTTTCACGCTTAGATTACGTATATACCAGAGCATGTGTGTTAAAAGTAGTTAGATAATAGTTTAAGATAAAGTGTTTAGCCTGTGTAGTAATTGTTATGTTAGTATAAAATATAAGTATTTTCTTTTAAGAGGTAGTGTAAGTATCTTTGAAGGTTCATTTAATGCTAAAGTTCTAGCTGTAAGTTTGCAAGTATGATGTCATTTACATGGTAAGCTGCTTATAGTAATTGTGCTGTTTATAGTCATAACACCTGAAGCAGTGAGCCCCAACCTTGTGGTAGGAGCTGAAAACCCATGATCTAATAGTCTAGCCTTTGCATTTATACCCAAAATTTAAACTCCTCTGTTGACTTTTGTGTATTAGCTGTTATCATCCCCAGAGTCCTATACCACCTGGATGAAGAGTTGAGCCTGCAAGTGGAGAGACTCACCCGACTTCAGAAAAGAGGTGACGGGTGTAACCATAGCGATGCTGCTTAACCTGAGAGCAACTGGTGCTGCCACAGGTGTCTCTGCCATCATGACCCAACAACAGAGACTGTTTTATCTACAGATAACTGTAGATGAAGATCTACAGAGAATTGAGAAATCCATATCCTTTCTAGAAAAATCAGTCTCCTTACTCTCTGAAGTTGTTTTACAGAACAGACGAGGTCTCGACCTTCTATTTATGCAGCAAGGAGGCCTCTGCATCGCCCTGAACGAAGAATGCTGCTTCTACGCTGACCACACGGGAGTAATGAGAGACACAATGGCAGAGGTACGAAACAGGCTATCTCAACGAAAAGCAGAAAGAGAAGCTCAGCAAAACTGGTTTCAGTCCTGGTTCGATCAATCTCCATGGCTAACCACCCTGGTGTCTACCCTGATTAGACCAGTTGTAATGATTTTACTCGTATTAATCTTTGAACCATGTGTTTTAAATAAGCTTGTGTCCTTTGTTAAGAGCCGACTAGAAAAAGTTACGCAATTTTATATTATCCATTTTTAATATTTTTATATTTTAGCAAATTAATTATTCATAAAGAGGGGGGAATATGTTGTAGTTTAAGGCCTGGCAATGCAGAAGATTTCAGGAGGTAACGGAAAGTTAGCAAAAAGCCCTCTCTGTTAGGATAGTAAAACCTTCTGCAATTAGCCAATAGCACCTAGGTGTGACGTATGTAGATGGGAGTAACACAGTGACCCCAGACTATAAAATGTTAAGTTTCCCTGCAATAAATTGCCATATTTGCCATCCATCACATTGGTGCTGTGGAGTATGGACCGAGCGGACAAGAGTGACCGCCGTGCTGGAGCTGATCGGGGTGCTTTTCTTGCTTAAAACCCAACAGCAGCACATCATCTGCTTCCAGTGCAAGAGGCCAGGACATTTCGCAAGTTACTGTCCTCAAAACCAGCAACAAGGGAAACACCAGAAAGAAGCTATAGCCAATCAACAAAAAAACTGAAGTGCTCCCCTGTCTGGCGCAAGGACACAAATATGACAGACTTAAAACAAGAAAAAGAGTCTATTTTAATCGGGAAAGTGGTGGAAAAAGGGCAGGGTGAGAGACTGCAGAAATATAATTGTAGGAAATGCTTGCCTAATAACATCTGGCAACCGGAAAAGCGATTCAGACTTGTAACTGCTAAAGCTTTTTGTTTCAGATCTAATCATTGGACTGTCATTGGAGTGGACTTGCAGGACAATTCTCAAGACCTGGCTGGACTGGATAGTAGGTATTTTGTTACTGGAGACACAGCACACACACCAATAGAGATTGAGGTGGCTCCCATGACAATTAAGGGAGACCTAACACACCTCATTCTCTTGGCAAGATGCCCTCAATGTAGCCAAAGGGCAGATAATAGCCCAAGTGATCCCTTTTCCACCAGAAGTCCCAGTAGATGACAAAACACCAGGAGTATACTGGGCAGAAGTGGTGAGGGAAGACAAACCCATTATGGGGTGTAAGCTGACACATAAATCAGAACATCTCCAGGTAGAAAGGTTGATTGACAATGGGGCAGATATGACTGTCATACCTGAAAAAGTGTGTCCTTCACATTGGGAACTACAACCCATGGCAGGCAAAATACAGGGTGTTGGAGGGGTGAAACTGGCAAAAATCTCTAAAGCTATTGTTCAGATTAAAGGCCCAGAGGGGAGATTGGCTAAGGTCTGTCCTTTTGTCACTGATTACAAGTGCCCCCTGTGGGGAAGAGACACCATGTCCCAGTGGGGAGTGAAATTAACAATTCCTGAGACACCCCAGGATTTTCAGAAGAGGCCACAGCAGAGCGTTCTACCCAAAAGCTAACTTGGCTAGATGATAATCCAATTTGGGTGAACCAGTGGCCTCTCAGCAAACAGAAACTCGGGGTGCTAGAAAAATTGGTGGAAAAAGAATTAGCCAAGGGACACATAGTAGAAACAACCAGCCCTTGGAATTCCCCAGTATTTGTAATAAAAAAGCCAGGGAAGGATAAGTGGTGCCTCCTTCAGGATTTGAGAGAAATAAACAAAAAAATAGAGGACATGGGGTCTCTTCAACAAGGTATGCCATCCCCAACTATGTTACCACAAAATTGGCTATTAGCAGTGCTAGACATTAAAGACTGTTTTTCCCAAATTCCCCTGTATCCAGAGGATGCACCAAGGTTTGCCTTTTCCATTCCCGCAATCAACCAAGAAGCCCCAATGAAACGGTACCACTCGAAAGTACTACCTCAGGGGATGAAAGCGAGCCCTTTCATCTGCCAGTGGTATGTGGGGTCATTGCTGTCCTCAGTGCATGCTGAAAAAAGAGATGCCATCATTTTGCACTACATGGATGATGTGTTAGTGTGCTGTCCTAATAAGGTGCTGCAAGACACCCTTGGCCTAGTGGTTAAAGTTTCAACCTCTGCTGGATTCCAATTGCAGGAAGACAAGATTCAAATGATGCCACCTTGGAAATACCTGGGCCTGGAAATTACTGCACGGACTGTTGTTCCACAAAAATTGGAAATTATTGGTAATCCTAAAACTCTAGCAGATCTCCATTCCCTATGCAGGTCACTAAACTGGGTCAGACCCTGGCTAGGTCTCACAAATGAAGACCTGAGCCCCCTGCTCAATTTATTGAAAGAGGAGAGAGAGTTGCTGTCTCCCAGCGAACTGACTCCAGAAGTAAAAACTGCAATTGAAAAAGCACAAAGGGACTTGACAGAAAGACAGGCACATCGTTTTAAACCAGAGCTGCCTTTCAAATTTATTATCCTGGGGAAATTACCACACTTACATGCGATATTCCAAGGGGAAGAGAGATCCACTCTTAATAATAGAATGGGTCTTCCTTTCCCATCAACAACCCAAAACTATCACCAAGCCACAAGAGCTGATGGCTCAGCTGATCCAAAAGGCCAGGGTAAGTGTTGGGGGTTAGGTGTCCTTTTTTTTTAGTTCTGGCATGCCCGTGGAATCTTTACCCATTAGTTGCGGGCACAGCCTAACTGTGGGTACCTGGTGGGTGCTTGACAAAAGACAAAGAGTTTGGCCAGGCCTGGGCGGGGGGGAAGGAGGCAGGAAAAAAGAAGGGTGGGGACAGTTTGGCGGGTTTTCTTCAGCTTGGGAGGACACGTTGGGGGAAGAGCTGCTGTGGTGGGGAAAAGGGAATTTTGCCATCACCCAGACGGAGCTGCTGCTTCTTCTCCTTCTTCCCTCTTTGTTGGTGGCCTTGCACCACCTGTTCTGCCGGGATGTGTGGCAGTGCCAGCCACCACCACGGAGCTGCTGATACACCTCAGCCACTGGCCCAGGATCTCTGCTCATCCCTCCTGTTCCGGCTAAGTGTTCCTCAGAGCCCTGCAGGAGCACCGGGACTGCCCACCCAAGGAGGCTTGTGAAACAAAGCCTCTTCTCCATCCCATTTCAGCCGAGAAAGCTGTCACGGGGCCCCTGGTTCTGTTTTCTTGTTATTGCTGTAGTTATTGTTGTTTGTTTGCCTGGTTATACTAGTAAAGAACTGTTATTCCTATCCCCAGATCTCTGCCTAAAAGCCCCTTGATTTCAGAATTATAATAATTCGGAGGGAGGGGGTCTACATCCTTTCATTCCAAGGGAGGCTCCTGCCCTCCCTAGCAGACACCTGTCTTCTAACACCAAGACAATAAGGCTGCGGGAACTGACAGGTTGTGACTTTATGTGTATTCACCTTCCAGTCAGACTCTCTGGAGAAGGCAAACACTCCCCTGAGAGATTGACCAAGGAAATGTTTGAGCACCTGCTGCAGAGCAATGCTAATCTTCAGTTTGCTCTGGACAGCTATAGTGGGCAAATATCAGTCCATGCACCATCACACAAATTGTTTCATGAGGAATTCCTTGTGAGAAAGGAGCCGAAGGCCACTCAAAACTCTCACAGTGTTCACTGATGCATCGGGAACCTCTCACAAGTTGGTGATGACTTGGAGAAATCCACAGACTCAGCTTTGGGAAGCTGATGTTGAGTTTGTAGAAGGGTCACCCCAGATAGCTGAACTGGCTGCGGCCGTGAGAGCCTTTGAGAAGTTTTCAGAACCAATTAATTTGGTTACTGATTCAGCCTACGTAGCGGGAGTGATGTCCAGAGCGGAGCAGGCAGTTCTCAAAGACATTGAGAATGAACATCTCTTTAGATTGCTCTCAAAACTGATTCATTTGATTTCAAATAGAGAACATCCTTTCTATGTGATGCATATAAGATCGCATTCCAATTTGCCAGGTGAAATCACTGAGGGAAACCGGAAAGCTGATTTCCTTGCTGCCCCAGCTGAAAAGGCACGTCTCCCAGATGTGTTTCAACAGGCAAAGTTAAGTCATCAGCAATACCATCAAAATGTGCCAGGACTGATTCGTCAGTTCCAGCTGACATGGGATTAGGCCAAGGCCATTGTGGCTACCTGTCCCTATTGCCAGCTCCAGGCAGTGCCATCATTAGGCATCGGAGTTAATCCCCGAGGAATTGAAAGCTGTGAAGTGTGGCAAACAGATATCACTCACATTCCCAGTTTTGGTTGCCTTAAGTATGTACATGTGAGTATTGATACATACTCAGGAGCAATGTATGCCTCTGTTCATGCAGGAGAAAAATCTGTACATGCCAAACAACACTTAATACAGGCCTTTTCAGTGCTGGGGATCCCTAAGGAAATTAAAACAGATAATGGCCCAGCGCATAAATCCAAGGAGTTCCTGGAATTTGTCCATCAGTGGAGAGTGGACCACAAAACTGGCATCCCCCACTCCCCCACAGATCAAGCTGTGATCAAGCGTACACACCAGATGCTCAAACAAGTCCTAGCCAGGCAAAGTAGTGGAACAATGTGGATGTCTTCACAGCAAAAGCTTTGCAAAGCTAAGTTTACCATCAGTTTCCTGAACTGTTCATTTGAGAACATGAATCCTCCAGTTACTCGGCATTTTAACAGTGGTGATCAGTTTAAACTGTCACAGCATCCACCAGTTTAATCAGGGCCCCTGAAACTTGGCAAACCAAGGGCCCCTATGAACTTGTCACCTGGGGGTGAGGTTACACGTGTGTATCCACCCCTACAGGCCCCCGATGGATTCCTCAAAAATGGGTAAAGCCTTTTGTTCCCAAAAACCCAGTCCCAGCAGAAGAAGAGAGACAAGTGGCAGTTACTTCCAAAAGAAGATGCCACTGGGAAAAACAAGAAGAAACCTTCCTAACCTCTGGTTACTCTCTGACCTGCGTACATTGACTGAGAATATGTTTTTAAAATATTTGTTTCTTTCCTTTTAGAAAATACCTACCTCACACTCAAACCCATGATGAACCCTACCTCAGCCATCCTCCTGCTCACTCTGAGCAGCCTGACAACTGCCTGGATCGTCCCTCAGCCACAAGAGAACATCTGGGCGACCCTGGCACACACACTTCAACAAGACAATATCTGCCTGTCCACTGCAGCAGCAAAAGACCCTATTGTGGCAGTGGCCTCAGGGGGGACAAAGAGTTACATTGTCCCACCCCAAACCCCTTGTGAAGGGCGGCCCAGGTGCTCTGATTGGGTTTGAGTCCCTGGGGGGTTCTCCCTTGCTGTGTTTCTAGTGGTCCCTGACCCTGAACTCCACCCTCAACGGTGGGGACCCTTGAGAGTTTTGTCCCTCAAAAACCCCTGCTGTGCCTCTGTTCAGGGCTCTCTGTTCTGGACCTGACTTTGTTCCCATGCTGAATAAATGGTTTCGTGAACCAGGAGCCCATCTCGTTGGTGTTTGATGCTAGTCCCCAGAATCCTGCTGCTTCCCTGGACGAGATCCTGAGGTTGCTGGCTGCAACACCCTATGTTCACCTGTCTGTTAGGAATTCCCCTGCAGGCTGAAGATTTTACAGCCAGCTTTAGTGATCCCAAGTTTAATACAATTCCTAGAACACACAGTGACCAACCCCATGAAAATCGTAAATGGTGAGCTGTGGCAATGAAAAATCGTATAGAAAAGTGGTTACCAGTACTGCCCAGAGCTAATAAAGAGCCCCAAGAATTACAGCTATTAGGCTCTTCCCCTGCACCCTTTTGTGTTCACTTCATTTACAATTCACTGCCAGACACAAAACTATACAATCACATGTGATATATTGGCACTTAAGAAAACAAAGGGAAACACCTAAGGAAGTTAAAACTGCTGGAGGCTGATGGGAGTTTGTCTCCTAGCCAACAGCTGGCCATTTCTAAGAATTGACAGCAGTTTTAACCATTGAAAAGTGAGATCAACCTGTGAACACCACCTTAAGACCTAAGCCTGGGAAATTTTTTGCCTCTTTGTTTCCTGGCTGTGAAAGGTAACAGAGCTCCAGCCTCCCGTCCCCTGCACAGGCCATGTGGCCCGGGCAGGGACTGGGCTGAGCCTGCCGCGGCTCCTGGCCAGGAGATGGGGCCTGCGGGGCTTGCCCCGGGCTCTGGCCGGGCCAGGCCAGTCCCTGGCTTGGCTGGAGTTTTTGCTGTGACTGAATTCACCAGAGACTACCGAGTAAAGAAAGAAAAAAAAGCTCTTGACTTGCGGTGGGCTGAGACAGTGACCACACTCTCCAGACAAGCCATAAAAAATCTTCCATCACAGATAAGTCCAGCTCCTGCTCCGGCAGAGATCACAGAACCATCTACAAAGCCTGGGCAAGATTTTAACCTTTTCATTTCCCAGATGAGACTTGCAGATTAATCCTTTTTTCCAGAGAAAGAAAAAGAGAGTAATCAACATGTAAAGAGACTTTTTAAACTATTAAAGACAGTAAAGAAAAGAATTAAACTTTAGAAGATGTAGAGAATAAGGAGATGCTTTAATTAAGCTGAAATATTTTTCTGTTAAAGCTATGGAGATGGACAATAGTGTTCTGAAAAAGAGCTCCTTTAATTCATGACAAAGTATATTGGGAGGAATGGAGTGTTCAAAGTGTGGATTTTGAGCAAATAGTGAAGTGACTGTAATGCTGTGAGATACTGAAATAGAGGGAAAGTAATAGTTGAAGATTTGTGATCTTTTGAGAGGCAAAAACTTCTCTTTCCAGAAAAGCTCACAGAAACAGATGAAGAGAACTTTTGCCTTTGAATAACTCATCCTTAAAATCACATCCCTAAACTCATTGACCCATACACACCTCAGAGTGACGTGAAATGAGAGGAGTGAACTGATGACAGGATTTCCAGGCAGCTGGCATCAGCGAAATAGAAAGCTATAACAGAAATAATTTTCTTGTGAGAAACTCCATAGATTAGCAGAAGAAGACTTCTGTTTCTCTACAAAGGCTGATGAAAAGACTCTAGCAGGAATTGGGGCTGTTTCAACCATCAAACTTCCAAAGTGTTTTGTCTCTATGTTGTCATGTGAACAAGGGAATGGTTGAGTAGTGGGGGATAAAAGGGTTTTCTGGAAGTTTATTCTGGTGTTCTTATTCTTGGAGTTTTATTAATAAACTTTCTTTATTCCTTATAAGTTTTAAGCATGTTTTGCTCTTGTTCTAATCCATATCTCACAGCAAGAAATAAGTAAGTTTTCTAGTAATTTTTTGGTTACTGCTTTAAAACCATGACATCACATAATCCAGTAATGAAAAGAATACAAAGCAAAACAATGGTGTGGTGCGCTAAGTCAGGTCTTAGCGGATGATCCTTGCCGTTCACATCCAAGAATCCTCCCTAAAGGTATATTTCTAATATGTGGAGATAAAGCATGGGCAGGGAGATAAAGCATGGGCAGGAGTCCCATCTCGCCTTCGAGGGGGGCCTTGCACTTTTGGGAGGCTGTCCCTGTTTGCACCCAACCAAACCCAAACTATTAGATGGACTAGGAAAGACAATTTGACTCCTGAAATCCACAAAAGCAGCACTGATATTTTAGACTCAAATTGTGATTTGAATATATTTCATTGGGCAAAATCAAAAAGGGTTGCTGCATCCATATTTCTTCCATGGGTTACAGCTGCTAAGGCACTAGATGAATTAGGACAGCTTGAGTGCTGGGTGATTAAATAGGCCAACTTAACATCAGCCGCCCTCAGTTTCCTCCTCGAAGATGAAGAGATTACCAGACAGGCCACACTCCAAAATCGGGCTGCCATAGATTTTCTTCTGCTGCTGCATGGACATGAATGCCAGGAATTTGAAGGACTTTGCTGCCTAAACCTGTCCTCAAAAGCTCCCAACGTCCATGGAGCCCTCCGAGAGATGAAGAACTTGATCAGACAAGTGAAGCAAGAAGCTGAGGACTGGTTTAGTGAGCTGTTCAAAGGCTGGGGACTCACAGGATGGCAGACCTCGATAATCAAAACAATCTTGTTGGTTTTTGTTGTTCTGTTTCTAATCATGCTAGCATTCACAATTGTCCGTTGTTTAGTTTTAAAAGCTCTCAAGAAATTAGTCACTACTACCTGAGAGATCAACCACATAGAGCTAGCAGACCAGAAGCAACTTAACCAGCCCATCAATCACAAGTGGTGGACAAACTCGTGACCAGTATCAAGATAATCTCATAACCCTTCTGTTGTAGTTTAAGGGCTTGCGATCTGAAGAACTCAGGATGTAACGGAAAGCTAGTAGACCCCTCTCTGTTAGGATAGTAAAACCTTCTGCAATTAGCCAATAGCACCTAGGTGTGACATATGTAGATGGGAGTAACACAATGACCCCAGGCTATAAAAAGTCAAATTTCCCTGCAATAAACGCCATATTTGCCATCCATCACATTGATGCTGTGGAGTATGGACCGAGCGGCTGAGAGTGACCGCCATGCTGGAGCTGATCGGGGTGCTTTTCTTGCTTGAAACCCAACACCCTTCAAAAAATTTTATATAATAAGAAAGGGTGAGATGTTGTAATGCAGTTAGGAAAAATGGTATGACCCAAAAAATGCACCCCTGAAAATGTAGAATTGTAAGTTTCTTTCCCTTATCTTGTTCTCCCCAGTTCCCCTTATTGGTTGTGTGAATTCCCTCCACCCGTTTCCCCCATCTTCAAAAAGGACTGCTTATCAATACCTCTTCCTCTTTCCCTCCTGCTACCTCACTCTGTAGGATCCTGAGAAATAAAGCTGTAACTGCCATCTCAGCAAAGGGAAAGAGCTCGTTTTGAGGTTCTTCTTTGACAAGCTAAACTATCTCCCGTCTCCCTGGCTGCTGCTGGGTGGACAGTGGTAACAGAGAGGCAGAGGACATTAGAAATTATAGCACAGGCTTTGCTGCCCACTTTTCTCTCCACATTGCCCTAAGTCATCCCAAGGCGCTGGTAAGGGCTGGCAAGGGCTGTTGCTAGGCAGGGCTTGGCAAGAGCTCCATGGCAGCTCTGCAAGGGCTCTGCAGCCCTTAGCTTCCTTCATGCCTGTGTGCTAAACTTCTGCAGGAGGAAGGCTCTGTGAAGTAGCTGAGGGAGAGGCTGTGAAGAAGGGGCAGCTGGAACCCCTCTTTCTCTCTAGTTCAGTTTTTAGATGTTTATATTGACATGTTTCAAGGTAAGATTTTCATTCTAGAGGCCGCTCCTTCATGTCATCTACATCTATGGATAATTAGGTACATCTCTTGGTAGTTGTAGAGGCATATGCTGCTTTGCCATCTCTGTAGGAATCCCTGCCCGCACAGAGGGGCTGTCCTTGGGCAAGGCAGCTGTGCCGGGCAGGGCCTGGGAGCTGTGCCGGGCTGCCGGGGGCTGTGGGACAGTCCCACCACGCCTGCGCTCGCCACACGCTGGCCCGCTCGGCCAGCAGCCGGCCCAGCCCTGCGCCGTGGCTGGCGCTGCTCATTGGGCGGCCCTGGGATGCTTGGGGAGGTCTCCGTGAGTGCGTGTGAGCCGAGGGCTTGGTCGTGCTCAGGCCCAGCGGGAGGGAGCCTCCTGTCCCATTTGGAGCAGAGAAGAGAAGAGCTGGCGGTTGGGTTTCTGGCAGTTGCCTCCTGCCAAAGAATGGCAGCAGGACACTTTTCCCAGATGGTTGAACAGATAGGAGAGAGCTCAATAGACAAGGAACTGGCTCTTGCAAAGCCCCAAAACATGTGGGGATTTTTTTCTTCCTCACCTCTCTTGGGAGGATAGGAGCTTTTGTCGTCCCTGACAGAAGTACAGTTGCTGCCAAGGGAAATACACTGAGGACCAGTAGTGACCCAGCCGTCCCCTTGCTTCCTTTCTTCTTCCCTCACTGCTGCACAGCTCCCTCGTGCCAGAATCACGGTACTGCCTCACCTGAGGATTTAGAGCTGACTCCAGGCCCTTCCAGGCAAAGTGCAGGTGCTTAGGAGTCCGAGGCTACCCCAGCACCTGCCAAGGAAGTCTGTGCCACGTCTGGACTTGTTGGGCTTCACCAGTGGAACCATCAAGAGAACTCATCCACAAATTTAATCTGCGCAAGCTCACCATTCTTCTGGTCCTCATGGACCCTGAAGCTGCTTGCAAGGCCCTTTGAGAGAGCAGCAGCTGTACTTCTTCAGAGCAGCACTTGCCAGCCAGCACCCGAGCAGGCAGGGAAGGAGTTTCTCTACTTGCTTTTCAGTGAAGTCATGAAGAGAAGTGCAAATTAGGTAGAAAGCATGAACTGTACTAGGAAGTGGAACTGTGAAAACAAAAGCTATCTCTATCTGGTTTTCCTGTCCTTGCTTCAGATTTGGACGGTGTTCTGGAAATTTCCTAGACAGCCTCTCTGTAGAGTTGAAAGGCCAAGGTGAAAACCATTTGTCTACAACTGGTCAGTGTCAGGTGAATTCCCATCTTTCTTTGAATGAAGCCAGACAAGGACCCTGACAGGATATTGCAGAGTTTACAGACTAACTAATCCCATCAAATAATGCTATTAAATTTCAACAAGCTCTGTGTATCCCCAGAACAGTTGTGCAGGATATGGCCTCACCCACAGTACAATCACACTTTGATTTTAGCATGCGTGTCTGTAGATCTGATCTCTTCCTGGGTGAATCCACTTTCTGTGGTCTGTTGTGGTGAGAAACTCAGAAGCAGCCAAATCCAAAAGCTGATGGGGAGATAGAAAGAGCTCTGATTATAAAGGGTTAATGTGTGTATAGATTAGTTTCATAATCCATACTTTAATATATCTACACATCAGTTAGGAGAAATACTTTTTAGGAGGAAGAACTCACTCTTTGAAATCCCCTGGGAAGCTGAATACGTTTCTGGAATTGGGTTGGCTATGCACTCCTTGTGATGTTTGATCCAAGGCAGCAGTAGAGCTCTGGGTCCCAAAGCCACACTCTGGAGCCTGACCAACGTGTTTGATTTCTTGCAGCCACCCCAGGCACTTCAGCCCCCAGTGCTCCAGCTGGCAGTGCTGGTTATGCAGCATTGGCAGCCTCCAGCTATGCACAGAATGTACCTGGGGAAGAGGAATTGCCACCAGTGGATCTGGGTCTTGATGTTGAGAAAATGATTCAGGAGATGACTGCCTGAAAGGTCTCCCTCTGCTCAGGTAACTCCATCGGATGGGAATGAAAGGGGTTGGACTGAGAGCTTTTGAATGTTGTTGCATGGCTGAGAAGCAAAGGCTTCTTGAATTCAGCTGTGAATGGACAGGGAAGGATTTGCTTGGTAAAGCAAGATTTCCTAAGGAAGAGGGAATGAAAAGGGGGATACCCCTTAAGTAGGACAAGAGGTGTTTGCCAGGTTTGGGTGCTCCTTTTCCTGGGAAGAATCCCTCGTGCAGGGGCATTTGTGGGGAGGAAGTAGAAGCTTTGGAGGTTTCAACAGGCTTTGTTTGATGGGAAAGAGAAGAGTGTTTGGAGAATTGCCACTGAAGGCAAAGTGTCGTGTGCAGGGAGGGTCATGTGAGAGGTGCCAGCAGCAGATGTGGTCTCTGCCTCTCTTGGGCTGGAAAGCAAAGGCAAAGCAAGGGCTGGGCTGAAGCTCCTTCTGCAGCTGCTGCTGCTGTGTGAGCCCTGCTGCGTGTGTAGGTGCTCCCAGAGCTGTGTGTAGGGATAGACTGGAGCTGCAGCTTTCTTGTCCTCTTAGTAACCTGGTGCCTTGCAGTCCAGTTTCCATCTGGGAAATCCTCAGCTGGGAAAATTGGCCAGTCTTGCTCTCCATTTTCCAGAGCTCACTCACCTTGCTGTTGGGCATTTCTGTGGGAAGAGATGTGTGTTCCCAGGCAGTCCCTGCAAAGCTGCAGCCTGGATGAGACTGTTCTGCTCAGGGCTGTGGTGGGAGGAGCACATCCCTGTGCCAGGATCCCAGTCCAGCTGGCAGGACTCCTTCCTTAGCGCCCACCCCTGTGTTCAGTGTCACCCCCACATTCAACAGTGTCAATTTTGACAGCTCTTGGACCGTTATGGATACTAAATATGAGCCAAAGCAGGGAACACAGTGCTTGTGGAAAAGCAGGCCACATAACTTTCTCAGTCTCACCTGAGAAAGTGGCCTAGGAAATCATAAAGAGGAATTAAAACAATCCTCAGAGATAAAAGACAGCCTTGCAGGTGTTGTTTGTCAGTTTCTTGTTTTCTTGCAAGAGAAGGTCAAAGGGTAGTGTACCCCACTGACTAGTGATAGTAATGTGCTAGTTCACTAACCAATAAGTTAGTGAACAATAACCAATAACTAACCTTTCTGTACTTTCACGTATCAGTCTATAAAAGAATATCTGAAGTAATAAACCTCGCTCTCCTGTTCAACTCACAAGAGAGTCCATGTCGTGCTTCTTGCCATTCCCAATAGTGCAACAGACCATGTTTGAGAAGTCAGTGTTTTTGACTGTTGAAAGCCTTGGGGCCCAGACTCTTTGTTAGGGTCAAGTGATTGTGTGATCCATAGTTGTTGGACAAGGTGTTTTGTGTAACTGGTGAGAATGGTTTCTTTCTTTCTGTTTTCCTTTCAAGGACAATATTAATGTTGCCCCTGAGTCTTCAGGAGGGAGCCTGTGAACAAGGCTGCAGCAGAGGAAGCTTTGCCTGGCACCAGGAGTTGTGGGAACATTTTCCCAGGAGCCCAAGGAGTTCCTGTTAAGGAGTGAGCCCACACTGGTTTAGAGAGGTATGAGATGGCTGCTCTGAGCCTGCCACTGACAGGAGGGGAGATCAGAAGAGCTGAGTTTGTATCTGCAGAGTTGGTGCTCCCTGGTGCCTTTGGTTCAAATCGACCACTGGCACAACCTCCCTGAGCCCTGCCCTCCATGCTTCTTCAGAGACTCTGACACTGAGTCCTCTGCTGTGGCAAGAGAGCCGGGAATAAAACTGACCTTGTGGGAGTGGTGTCACCAACCTGCATGTCCCAATTTGGTTCATAGCTCACAGCAGCCTTCAGCTTCAGCCATTGCAGTGAGGACTGAGCACAGTCTCTGTCTCTCTGTCAGCCCAGAGAAAGAACAAGGCTGGGCTTCTTTATGGGAGCTGGGACTGTCTGTGTTTCAAGCTCTTGTGGGTGCCATTTGCACTGTGGGTGCTGAGACTTTATTCAGATACTTCAGTACTTTAAACAGTTTTGAAAACTTGGAATGATCCCTGCTCTTTAAAGAGCAGGCTTCAAATTCCTAAGTGAGAGTCTGCCTTTCAGGCCATCTTGAACAGAGTCTGATAGAAGGACAGTTTACTTCCAAAGGGAAAGATGCATGGAGGCCAATATTGCCTGAGAGTTGCCTTTGCTTCCCAGATATCCATGTGATCTACCTTGCCAGGAGGGCTGCCCTGCATAGGAAGAAGAGACTGAGGGAGAGCCTGTGACCACCAGGCAGGTGGAGTCCCTCTGTTTTTAGATATGTTTAGAGATGTCTTTAGTTCTACTTATATATCCATTAAGCTACATATATAGTTATAGTTCTATAGTTATATTTCTAAATCTGCATAGTTAGAAGTATATATATATATACACTTATGGATGTGATATATTTATATATATATATGTAGTTACATTTATAGATGTGCACAGCTACATATATATATGTGTGGAGTTACATTTATATATATAGATAAATATAGATAGTTTTATTTATAATATGCATAGTTGTATAGTAAGAGGAATAAGGATATTTAAACACAAAGATTGATGTTTTTATAGGCCTAGGCTGCATTTTAACCTCTTTCCCCCCTTCGGCTGCCTTTTTCACCTCGTTTTTCCCCCTGTGCCCCCTCTGTGCCCTCTTCCTGTGCTGGGTCCAAGCTGGGGCTGGGCCAGGCGGAGCAGTTCCAGCCCCAGCTGTCCCTGGAGCGGTGGGAGCTGCCGCTGGCCCCAGGCACTGTCCCCTGAGGAGCTGCTGAGGGACGGTGAGACTGAGGGGGCCGAGGAGGCGGTGACACTGAAGGGACGGTGACCTTGAGCTGCTGGGGGCACTGGGGGCTGTGGGGGAGCACAGGGCGATGGTGGCACTGAGGTGACAGGGAAGTGGCACAGGCTGAGGGGGGTGCTGGCTCTGAGGGGACAGAACGGGTCAGAAGGGACTGGGCGGGGTGAGAGGACTGCGAGGGGCTGAAGAAACTGAAGTGGGGGCTGGGGGTTTGCAGAGAGGACGGCGGGGCTGAGGGGATGGAGGGGCCAGCAGGGAGCACGGAGGGGTCAGGGACTGCAGCTCTGCCAGGCCTCGGAAACAATTCTAGAGCCTCCGCTTTTGCCACAGCTGCCCTGAAGACCTTGAGGCCAGCCAGACACTGCCAGGAGCCACCAGGGAGAAGCTGAAGGCAAGAAGCAGTGAACAGGGATGTGCTGCTGCCACCCGGAGAGCCTGGGTGAGGCCCCAGGGCCGGTGAGGCCGGGCGGGGGGGAGGGAGGCGTGGGCTTTGGCCGTGGGCGCTGCCCGGCTGGGCAGGAGCGGCCCCTGCCCGTGCTGGGGCTGCTCAGCGCTGCTGCCCCGGCCGGCACAGGGGCTGTCCTTGGGCAAGGCAGCTGTGCCGGCAGGGCCCGGGAGCTGTGCCGGGCTGCCGGGGGCTGCGGGACAGTCCCGCCGCGCCTGCGCTCGCCACACGCTGGCTCGCTCGGCCTGCTTGTTCTTCCCAACCCTCCTGGGGAGGCTCTGAGGTTTTCCCTTCCCTGCTGGAAGGGCAGGTGCTGCCAAGGGAAAGGTCCCAATACTGACCCTATGTTTCCTTTGCCTCTCTATTAGAGAGATACTGATATTTTTGTATTCTTATATAGGGAATATGGTTGTCAGAAAACACAATAAATTAAATTGTTAATCTTCAATTGATCATTGTGTATAGTGAGTGGTTGTAGAGGTTTGCAATAAACTAGTTTCTGTTAACAGAAGTTGATATTTGTATGTCTTTTCATAGTGTGGTGTAACAATCAAATTAGCTACTTTTTTTAACTGTAACTGAGATCTGTGTAGTTTTATGTTGTCAGCACGGGTGTAGCAATCTGTAAGAAATGACATTTATCAGCTGAGATGGGTGGTTTGTGATTTGTGCTATCCAAAGCAATGGGCTTTAAATGTAAATGCAAATGCTGGAGGATTTTGGCCATGAAAATCTCCAGCCATGCCCAGAACATGCCCCACTTGTACTCAGGCTGGGCAAGGAAAGCGCAGATTTGGGATGGCAGCAGAGCCACACGTTGGCTAAGAACTCGCTGCACAGGCCTGCTGAGAAAACTCTGTGACTCTGCTGAGTGTAGAACTCCACCAGGAACCATGTAGGGAGGAAAATCCACCCCCATCCCGCAGGCAGCTCTTTAGGAAGCTCTCCAAGTGTCCCTCTGAATGTCATCCTGGAGACCAGAAGCCAACAGGGATCCTGAGCCAGCTCTGCTGCCTTTGGCAGCACTTTGGCAAATGAGCTGGAGCAAGGGGGAGGCAACAGTGACTGTAGCTGCTGCAGGCTGGGGGTGAAGGAAGGGCCATGGACACAGGTGCTGAAATGGTCCAAAATCCAGAATGCTGGAGAACTGTCAATCAACAAGTTCTCACAAGCAGTGAAATGATAGAAGCCTTTTTTGTGAAGTTCACTGAAGGAACTCCCTTGGGAGCTGATGCTGTGGTCAACAGTATCAGAAAGCAGAAATATACAAACAGTAGGGGATGATCTATATCCCCTATGATCTATATCAACAAGCAATGGCTTCGAAAATTATCACATATATCTCTTATATCTTTTTTTATATGATATGATATTAATTATATTAATATACAGAATATATAATACACATTCATTTTAATACATATGTATTAATTGACAGATTTTAATTTATATATATATTTTCACTTAATATATATTTGAAATATTATTCCAGCTTGGGAGAGTGAAAATGTACCACTGTCCAAAACTTTCTGCCTACACAGCAGTCAGTCCACAGGTGTGTACATGCACACCCACCCACTGTCCTTGCTCTTCTCGTCATCTCAGGGCTGCTGTTTGCACAGAATTGGGATGAATTTAACTCGGCAGACCCTCAGGTGGGGTGTCCAGCTTGTCATGTACACTGATGTGGCAAGGCACAGCACAGCTCTGAAATCACTTACATTTATCTCATGTAGTTTCATTCCTGCTGGGCACTGAGGAACTCTTAAAAGCACCAAAGATACAGAAGGAGGGGCAAAGAATTGGCATCATGCCACTGCTGGTATCCTCATGGAGGAAAATGTGTTGGTTTTTTTAAAGTCGTAACTTTCCAAAATCTAGGAAAGCTGCTCAGCATCAGTAGTCCAGTTGTGAATGGTTTTCTTAACTTGGCAAAATGGGGGTGTCAGTTGCGGACTCCGTCCTTGGTTCAACTCACCTGCCCTTACTTTGCAGACAAAGGCATCACCACCAGTAGAAGCTACATCAGTCACTTTACTCAAAAAGCTGCCTTAAATTTGCAAGAGTAAAAGAAAACATGTCAGACACTGTGGATTAATGGCAAGACTCTGAGAAACATTTACAAAGCAAAGGGCAGCAGCTTCTTTGGGACACTCCTTGTGCTCCAAGGCAGCTGGGCTGCCCTGGCTGCCCAGGACCCCACGCTCCATGGGCTCTGCGGAGCTGTAAGCGGGGAGGCAGCTTTAGGCACCTCAGCCCCTAGGCAGGAGTGGCTTTCTTGGTCTGGATGGCTGCCTGTGGGCAAATGCAGGGTGCTGGACTTCTGCTCTTATCCCTAGCCTGGCCTTTCAGTGCAAATCCTGTTCCCTGTCTGAAATGTGCTAAAGAGGGACTTGTTTGTTTCCAGCTCCATACGGCATTGAGTTGCACCACAAAATACTGAAGGACTAAAGCCTGAATACTGAAGAACAACAGGTTCTGATTGAGACCTGAGTAGCAGGCCCTGAGCCACAGCTGCTCTCTAGATGACCCTTCCAACCAAATGTTCTATGTATCTGCTCCTTAATCAAGCAGTACTATCAATAGGATCTGTGCACCCATTCATTGGTGAGACACGTCTTTACCTTTTGGTATTAGGAAACTGGACAAGGCCACACCTGGCCTTGGTTCCTCCTTGAGTGAAACTGAAGGTCTTCAGCAAGTGCCCCTTGGTCAGTGGCCACTGTGGGTGGCTAGCACCCACAAGATGGAGCTCTGAGCCTTATGATGAGCTGGGTGAGCACAACCCCTCTTGCTCTTGGCACTCATGTTTTCTTCCCTCTTGCAGAAATGTGAAGCTGTGGGTGTGTAATCCATTTTGTTACTGCACTAGTGCTTATTTCAAATGTCACTTTTAGCTTTTCTCTTTCTCATCTATATTTCTGACTTTTCTGGTTTGCTCTCTTGTCCAGCCACAGGCCCTGCTGGGTGAGAAATACCAGCCCACAAGTCTGACTAGAGTGTGTGGCCCAATTGTGAACAAAGAACATCAGGTCAGCTTCACTCTTCTGTCCTCCTGAAAACTGTGGAAGGCAAGGTTTATTGGTGGACTCAGATGGTCAGTAATGACAGTGAATGGGGATTGACCCAGGCAGACCCACAGTCAAGAATTTCCATGGGTTTGCTGAAGATGTTGCAGTTTTTGTAATTGTGGCAGGAAGTTCAATGTTCTTCCTCCAGCCCTGGCACAGACAGCTCTCAGTATATATAGAGGCCTGGAGACCAAGTGAGACATCAGAATGCTCTTGCCTGCCTTTGCAAGCGATCATTTGTTCAGGGAAGGTTTTCATTATTTTTCTGCTCAGGTAGAGGGCAGTAGCGCTGATGTCATGCCGATGGCAGCTGAGGAGAGGCAGAAGTTGTCCTTACTGCAGAGGAAGATTGCAGTTGCAGTGTTTCCCTGGGCTGTATTCCAGGTGCTCTCAGTCCCTGGGTCACCTGCAAGGCTCAGTCCTGGCAGCTCCAGGCAGATTTGCTCTGAAGGATTCCCCAGTGGCCCCAGACCTTGTGGGTGGCCTTTGAGCCCCTCATCCCAACTCTTTGGAATCAGTAGAGCTGGTCCTCAGGAACCTGATTCAGGCACTGCTGGAGGCTGGCTTTTGGTGCAGCAAGCTCCTGATGGACCTGGATGGTCTTGGTGGGAGGAGTTCAGGCATCACCCCAGAGCAGGCTCACCTGTAGATGTGCAGGACCAGGTGGGGAACAAAGTGGAGCATCTTATTCCCCAGGGATGCTCAGAGCAAAACTACAAAACTAAGAAAAGGGATGAAAAAGCATCTGGTTATACCCAAAATAAAATCGGCTGCATGGGACCCTGGACAAGGAAGGCAAGAAAGCAGAGAGTCATGTATCAGAAACACTCATGTTTCTTAGAGCTATACTTTTATCCTTCAGAAGATACATATCTCAAGTCAGAGAAAGATTAATTATTTTCTAACAAAAAATTTATACCATTCGCTTACACCTTAAAAAATTGCTTCTTGAATTTCAGCAGTGATCAGTGATATTTAAGCTGCCTGTAGTAGTTTGGCATTTAGGAAAAATGTGAGAAATATCCATGGAAGTGATTTCTCTGAGAGTGGCTGCTGGGAGTTCCTTCTGTGCTTGAGATCAGGCCAATAGCTGGCCAGTTTTGAGAACTGACAGCATTTTGGACCACTGAAAAGTAAGACCAACTTGGTGAATACCACCTTTTAAACCCAAGCCCGGGAACTTCTTGTCTCTGGTCTTGAAAGGTATTGGAGCTCTGGTGTGGCTGGCCTGCTCCCCTGCAACCTGTGCAGCCTGGCAGGGGATGGGCAGCAGCTCCCAGGTGGGGGATGGAGATTGTGGGGCTCCCCCAGCCCCAGGCCAGGCCGGGCTCTGCTGCAGCCCCTCCTGAGAAGCCTTCTGAGTCCCATTCCAGCAGGGTGGCTGAAGGCCTTCCCAGGGGGGCCCCCAGCCCTAGGCTGGTCTGGGGCATGGCTGCTGACATCTCGCCAATACCCTCTCTCCCCACCATGGCCTGCACAAATAGCTCCAAGCCAAAAACCATCTGCTCCCCCACTGTGGCTGCTAGGCTGAGAGAGACACCTGAAATCCAACACAGTGAAAGCCTGTGCAGCTTGCGCCAGATTTAACTCTTTTACTACACAGATGAGACCTGCAGACTTAATCCCCTCTCCAGAGAGAGGAAACTGGGAGCTCGACACATAAAAGACAACATGAAACATCAAGGTCAGTAAAAGAGTCAAGTCTCAGATGGAAAGAGAATGAGGAGATGCTTTAATAAGCTGAAATATTGTTTTGGTAGGGCCGTGGAGATGAACAATAATGTTCTGAAAAATAACTCCTTTCATTCATGAAAAGGTATTGGGGGGAATGAAGTATTCAAACTGTAGATCTGAGCAAAGGTGTCAATTGATGAAACTAAGCAGGTGGTGGAGTAACTGTGATCCCATGAGATGCTTGAACAGAGAGAGAGAGAAGTGAGAGCTGATGAAGATCCTTTTCCCCAAGGGAGAGAAGAAAACCTCTGTTCCCAGAGATGATCACAAAGACAAATGAAGAGAACCTTTGCCTTTGAATAACTCATCCTTAAAATAATACTCCTTGAGTTCATGGCCCATGAACACATCTCTGAGTGGTGTGAAAATGGGAAGCAGGCATGATGGCAGTTTTTGCCCAGGTGGCTGCCAGTCTTGGAAATGTAAAGCCACAAGGAAACTGTTTCTTATAGAGAGCTCTCCATAGAATGACAAGAAAAAATTCCTCTCCCTACAAAAACTGATTAAAAGACTATTGTATAGTTGGTACTGCTTTAACATCCCACATTTTGTCTCTAAAGTGTCAGTTGAGAAAAAAAAAAGGTTAGGTAGGGGGGAGAAAAGGTCTCTGGAAGTTTTATTCTGATTTTTTATCTTATTAATAAAGTTTCTTTATTCCTTTTAAGTTTTAAGCCTGTTTTGCCCTTCTCCTAATCTATATATTAAAAATAGCAAATAAAATTTTTTTGCTATATAGCAAAAATTAGTAAGTACTGTGGTGATTTTTAGCTAGTGCTAAAAACCACCACACTGCCTTTTTGCAGCTGAAAATCTGGCTGATAAGATCAAACCCAAAGGCATCTATTCCCATACCAGCACCTGTGACAGTGATGACATCAGGCTAGCAGGCAGGGTATGTTCTTTAGATAGGAAAACAACTCCTTTCTGTACATGCACCAGAGAGATTGAATTCAGGGTTAAATGCCACTAAAATCCTTGACTGAAACAGAGGTTTAATCCCTAAAAGCAATGTAGAATAACAGTTAAGTAAGAGGTTTTGCTCTCAGCAGCATAATTTAAGGCTAAAACCTCTCCAGGACTTTCTGCTTGGTGTAACAACCCCCAAATCTCCAACCTCTCTATCCTAATTTGCCTCCTGTCTCTAGTTTTGCACTATCCATGCTTCAGGAGTGTCCTGAGGTGACTTTATGATACTGGTATCCCCAATTGCCTGGTTTATGTTACATATTAAGTTCTGCACCTTTAAGACTGGTTCTGAGAGCAAGAGAGGAGGAAGAAGAAGTGCGCAGTTTGTGTTAAGGAAAAACATCACTCCCACACATCCCGCTCCTGGACTGTGGTGTCTGCAGCACGGACAGACAGCGGGACAGAGCTTCTCTCTGGCTTTTAGTTAGTTTTAGCTAGCTGAAGCAAAAGAGTTCCCTCGACCTTTGTTTTATTCCTTTTTTTCTTGGATCTGTGCAAACCTGCTCTAGACTGAACACCCAGCCAAACCCTGGGAGCTCATGCCTTTGGCCCACCGGGGCCTGGGCCTCGGCACTTTCCAGCGCCAGAGAGACTGATAAGAACCTGAGCGAGCCGAGCTACACCACATGAAAAAGACCTTTCTTCCTAGACTTGCCATCCCATCAAACCGCGAAAAGTTTTATTGTTTAATATTATTTGATTTCTGTTAAATAAACAGCTTTTTCCACTTCTCTCCAAAGAATTTTTTTTCCTTTCCGGAACCAGTTAGTGGGGAGGGGGCATTTCCCTGGGGAAATCCCCATTTAAAGTTTTCCTCCCTAATTTGCCCTAAACTAGGACAAATACAGTTTTTGGCACCCAACATGGGGCAAGAAAAAGTGGAAAAACCTGTACTGATTGTTAGTTGTATTTTTAGTTGTATTTATTCTGTATTAGAATAAAGCAGTCAGTAGCCATGTTGTTTGGATACATAATATCTCTCGGAGTAGAAACCTTCATGTAGATCTGGTCCCTAGAATTTTTTGAAGTTTTAATACTTGTCTTTTCCCTCTTTCACAGTAGAGGGGCATGGATTAAAATAGCTATTGTGCTGAACTTAGTGATAATTATTTATAAGAAGTTTATAGAACTACTGAAGTTTCTGTCAGGTATGTTTGGCTTATGGTTTCTTCGCCCGACCCTGCCTCCCAGTCCCAGTAGCACATTTGGGGAGTTTATTGATAATTGTACCCAGTTTGTTAGAAGAAGAGCAGGGGATGAGGCTTTTCAGCCTTTTCTTTCCTTCTTCTCCTTTGAATCTGTTATGTCCCTCTTTGAAAATATCCAGTTTCCCCTGAGTGTTAAGGATACCACTTTCCTGGTCACTTTCCTGGTAGTTCAGCTGTTAAGCTTCCTCTATATGGTCTGCAACTTCTCTAGAATGAAGGCTGAGATATCCAGAGGAGCCAATGAAACCCCTGCCCCAGAAGTAGACTCAGGTGTGAGAAATCCTGAGTGGTGTAGAGAATGGGAGAGAATGGGCCGAACTCTGAAGGAATTTTCTGATCCCCCAGCCTGGGAATTTTCACTTGAACAAATTCAGAACCCAGATGAAGTAGGGAAATATCTGGAAGAGAATTGCTGTGATGATTCTAAGAAGAAAAATCTCATTGCAATGAGCTGGGCCCTAGCGTATGCTTATCGCACGGTGCTAGATACTGTAGGGCAGGCAGATAAATCAGCAGCTACTGATTTACGTCACTCAGGCTGCAGCCAAGCCAGCAGCCAAACCAGACAGTGAGCCTCAGCCAGCAGCCAAACCAGACAGTGAGCCTAAGCCAGTGGCCAAATCAGACAGTGAGCCTAAGCCAGTGGCCAAACCAGACAGGGAGCCTAAGCCAGTATCTGTTGCTCCTACCACAAGAGGTATGAAATTCAAAACCAAAACCAATCGGCCAGTAGATGATGATAATGGCGATGCAGGAGAAGGACCCTCAAGACCAGCAACTGATCAAAAATCAGAAGGCGCTGGTGAACCTTTTTCCCTGAAGGACCTTCGTGGCCTGAGAAAAGATTACACCCGACGACCTGATGAATCTATAATTAGTTGGTTAGTCCGTCTGTGGGATGCTGCAGGTGAGGCTACAGTTCTGGATGGCACTGAAGCAAGGCATCTGAGATCCCTGTCACACGATCTGGTTATCGATCAAGGAGTGATGAGGGGGGCTGACCCTTACAGTCTCTGGGAACGGGTCCTAAGAAGCGTGGCACAAAGATATCTGTGTGCAGACGATCTCTATATACAGCAAACTCGTTAGAAAACCATAGAACAGGGGATTCAGTGCTTGAGAGAAATAGCAATAGTAGAGATTGTCTTCGTGGGTGACTTAGGTACTAGAAATCCAGACTTGGTGCCATGTACATCTGTGATGTGGCGAAAACTTGTTCGACTTGGGCCACAAGAATATGCTTCTGCTTTAGCAACAATGAAGCAGGATGACCGAGAGGAGACTGTACTGGATATGGCAAAGAAACTTCGAACATATGCAGATACCGTGCATGGCCCCATGCAGGCAACAACTGCAGCTGTGGAAACACGTATGCAAAACTTCCAAGACAAAATAGAGGAGAATCTCAAGAAACTCAGGGAGGACCTTCTTCCAGTCTCGGCGGTACAGACCAGGAGCCCTGGTACTCAACGCAGAAGTTCCCCAAATAAAGAGAAAAAGCTACGAGCTGATCTGTGGTTCTTCCTACGTGACTCTGGAGAAAACATGAAAAGATGGGATGGAAAATCTACTGGTGCTCTGGCAAAACGGGTGCATGAATTAGAAGACAGCAAGACTCAGGGGGGATACTCCACCAAAAAGAAAGCCGCTCCAGTAGCCTGTAGTCAAACTGACAAGTATGATGATGACATGTCTGATTCTCTTGAAGGAACCTCCAAAACATATACCCAAAGAAAGAAGGATAACCAGGCTTAGAGGGGCCCTGCCTCTAGCCAGGTAGAGGCTAGGGAAAACCGTGTCTTTTGGACTGTGTGGATTCGTTGGCCTGGCACATCAGAACCACGAAAATATGAGGCCTTGGTTGACACTGGTGCACAGTGCACGCTAATCCCATCAAGATATGTAGGGGCAGAATCTGTTTCTATTGCTGGTGTGACAGGGGGATCACAGGACTTTACTTTAGTAGAAGCTGATGTGAGCCTGACTGGAAATGAGTGGAAGAAACACCCCATTGTGACTGGCCCAGAGGCCCCATGCATTTTGAGCATAGACTACCTCCGAAGTGGGTATTTTAAGGACCCAAAGGAGCTCAGGTGGGCATTTGAGATAGCAGCTGTAGAGACAGAGGGCATCAAGCAATTAAACACCTTGCCTGGACTGTCAGAGAACCCATCTGCAGTAGAACTCCTGAAGGTGGAAGAACAGCGAGTACCAATTGCCACCTCGACGGTGCACCGCCGACAATATAGAACAACTCGAGATGCTGTGATCCCCATCCACAAGATGATCCGAGAACTGGAGAGCCAAGGGGTGGTCAGCAAAACCCACTCACCCTTCAACAGCCCCATTTGGCCTGTGTGTAAATCTGAAGGAGAATGGAGATTGACTGTGGACTATCGTGCATTGAATGAAGTGACTCCACTGCTGAGCGCTGCCGTGCCGGACATGCTGGAGCTCCAGTATGAGCTGGAGTCCAAGGCAGCGAAGTGGTACGCCACTATTAACATTGCCAATGCATTTTTCTCCATTCCTCTGGCAGCAGAATGCAGGCCTCAGTTTGCCTTCACCTGGAGGGGAGTGCAGTACACCTGGAACTGACTACCCCAGGGGTGGAAGCACAGCCCCACCATCTGCCATAGACTGATCCAGGCTACCCTGGAAAAAGGTGAGGCTCCAGAACATCTGCAGTACATTGATGACATCATTGTTTGGAGAAAGACGGCTGAAGAGGTCTTTGAGAAAGGAAAGAAAATCATCCAGGTTCTCCTGAAAGCCGGGTTTGCCATCAAGAAGAGCAAAGTTAAGGGACCAGCTCGTGAGATTCAGTTCCTGGGGGTAAAGTGGCAAGATGGACAGCATCAGATTCCTACTGATGTCATCAACAAGATCACAGCAATGTCTCCACCAGCCAACAAGAAGGAAACACAAGCTTTCCTAGGTGCCATAGGTTTTTGGAAGATGCACATTCCTGAGTACAGTCAGATTGTGAGCCCTCTTCACCTGGTCACCCGCAAAAAGAACACTTTCCAGTGGGGCCCTGAACAACAACAAGCCTTTGCTCAGATCAAGCAGGAGATCGCTCAAGCAGTAGCCCTTGGCCCAGTCAGGACAGGACCAGATGTGAAGAACGTGCTCTACTCTGCAGCCGGGAGCCATGGTCTGTCCTGGAGCCTTTAGCAGAAAGTGCCTGGGGAGACTTGAGGCCGACCACTGGGATTCTGGAGCCGAAGCTACAGAGGGTCCGAAGCCAACTACACTCCCACAGAGAAGGAAATCTTAGCTGCCTATGAAGGAGTTCAAGCCGCCTCAGAAGTGATTGGCACAGAAGCACAACTCCTCCTGGCACCCCGACTACCAGTGCTGGAGTGGATGTTCAAAGCAAAGGTCCCCTCTACCCACCACGCCACCGACGCTACATGGAGCAAGTGGATCGCCCTCATCACGCAGTGCGCCCGTATTGGAAACCCAAATCGCCCTGGAATTTTAGAGATAATTACAAACTGGCCGGAAAGTGAAAACTTTAGTCTCACTAATGAAGAGGAGCAAGAACAAGTGACACGGGCTGAAGAAGCTCCACCATACAACCAACTGCCAGCAGAAGAAACATGCTATGCTCTGTTCACTGATGGTTCCTGTCGCATCGTAGAGATGAACCAGAAGTGGAAAGCAGCCGTATGGAGCCCCACACAACAGGTCGCAGAAGCCACTGAAGGAGAAGGTGGATCAAGCCAACTTGCTGAACTCAAAGCTGTTCAACTGGCCCTAGATATTGCTGAAAGAGAGAAGTGGCCAAAACTCTACCTCTACACTGATTCATGGATGGTAGCCAATGCTCTGTAGAGATGGCTGGAAAGGTAGAAAAGGGCCAACTGGCAACGCAGAGGAAAGCCAATCTGGGCTGCTGATGAGTGGAAAGACATTGCCACCAAGGTAAAGAAACTGTGAGAGTCCGTCATGTAGATGCCCATGTCCCCAAGAGTAAGGCTAATGAAGAGCACCGAAACAATGAGCAAGTAGATCAAGCTGCAAAGATAGAAGTGTCAAAAGTAGACTTAGACTGGCAACACAAGGGTGAGTTGTTCTTAGCTCGATGGGCCCATGATGCCTCAGGTCATCAGGGTAGAGATGCCACCTATAAGTGGGCACGAGACCGAGGGGTGGACCTATCCATGGACAGTATTTCTCAGGTTATCGATGACTGTGAGATGTGTGCCATGATCAAGCAGGCCAAGCGGTTGAAGCCCCTCTGATACGGTGGGCGTTGGTCCAAATATAGGTATGGAGAAGCCTGGCAGATCGACTACATCACACTGCCCCAAACCCGCCAAGGCAAGCGCTACATGCTCACGATGGTAGAAGCCACCACTGGATGGTTGGAAACCTACCCTGTGCCTCATGCTACAGCCCGTAACACCATCCTAGGACTTGAAAAGCAGGTCCTTTAGAGGCATGGCACCCCTGAGAGGATTGAGTCAGACAATGGGACTCATTTCAAGAATAACCTTATAAACACCTGGGCTAGGGAACATGGCATTGAGTGGGTGTATCATATCCCCTACCATGCACCTGCTGCGGGAAAAGTGGAGAGGTACAATGGACTGTTAAAGACTACCTTGAAAGCGTTGGGTGGGGGATCTTTCAAAAATTGGGAGCAGCATCTAGCAAAGGCCACCTGGATAGTTAACACCCGAGGTTCCACCAACCGAGCAGGCCCAGCCCAATCCGAGACCCTGCATATAGTAGACAGAGACAAAGTCCCAGTGGTACATCTCAGAGGTTTGTTAGGAAAGACAGTTTGGATCAATTCTACTTCAAGTGCAGACAAACCCATTCGTGGAGTTGTTTTTGCTCAGAGACCGGGTTGCACATGGTGGATAATGCAGAAAGATGGAACAACACAATGTGTACCTCAGAGAGATCTCATGGTTGAGTGAAGATCATGAATGAATGCCCTTGTCTGTATACAATGTATGTATTGTAAAGTTAAAATCTGTATATATTAATTTTGATAATAAGTTGACGATATGGGGATAAGGGGTGGAATGTCCTGGGGTGACTTTATGATACTGGTATCCCCAGTCGTCTGGTTTATGTTATATATTAAGTTCTGCACCTTTAAGACTGGCTCTGAGAGCAAGAAAAAAAAAAGAGAAGCGTGCAGTTTGTGTTAAAAAAAACCATCACTCCCACACATCCCGCTCCTGGACTGTGGTGTCTGCAGCACGGACAGACAGCGGGACAGAGCTTCTCTCTGGCTTTTAGTTAGTTTTAGCTAGCTGAGGCAGAGGAGTGCCCTGGACCTTTGTTTTCTCCTTTTCTTGGATCTGTGCATGCCTGCTCTGGACTGAACACCCAGCCAAACCCCGGGAGCTCACGCCTGTGGCCCACTGGAGCCTGGCCCTTGGCACTTTCCAGTGCCAGAGAAACTGATAAAAACCTGAACGAGCCGAGCTACACCACATGAAAAAAACTTTTCTTCCTAGACTTGCCATCCCATCGAACAACGAAAAGTTTTATTGTTTAATATTATTCAATTTCTGTTAAATAAACAGCTTTTTCCACTTCTCTCCAAAAATTTTTTTTTCCTTTCCGGAACCAGTTAGTGGGGAGGGGGCATTTCCCTGAAGAAATCTCCATTTAAAGTTTTCCTCCCTAATTTACCCTAAACTAAGACAAGGAGATAATGGAAGGAGAGTGAACTGCTGAATGCTTCAAAACCCAGCTTCCTAGGATCAGTCCTAATTTGTCCAATTTATTACTACCATGCATTCATGAGGATTTTTCTTCCAGAACAAAACAAATCTTCAGAGCAAAACAAATTATTATTAGTCCTGCAGAATTCAGAGTGGCTTCTGGAAGAAGGTGTTTTTTTCTTGCACAATTTCTTTCTGAAGGGTATACTCAGTGTGATAGTCAGGGCACGTGATTGCTGGGCTCCAGAGCAATGGTGAACTACCAAGAACAGATCTGCTGACTTCCAAATCCCCAGTAGCTGGCTCTTGCTGTGGAAACAAAATCTCACATATTTTGTATGCAACAGTGGCTGTGCAGTTCTCTTTATTTTACTCTTAATTGCACCTGTGCTTAACAGCAACATTTTTTACTTCTCTCCATGTACAGAAAACTTCCATAAGCTTCTGATTCTTACTTATGAACCTGGGGCGATCTCCAGGACATTAGCAGATGATTAGGAAAGGACTTAGAAAGTGAATAGGAGTGAGCAACAAGGAATGTGGTGTGGCTGTGTCCTCTTAAGCTGTGTGCTTGTCTTCCCAAAGAGACTCTCCAGGACCAGGTCAACATCCATGAATTAGTGAAACAGAAAATCTGGTGCCTAACTATTGCTCTCCCTGCTGATGAGGAAGACAATGAATGTCGTTCTAATTGGGAACGGCGGGAAGAACGACAAGGACTCTCAAAGGAGTCAGAACAGGAGAAATCTCTCAGTTTATTGTTCTAGCTCTGTCTTATAGACAAGATCGTGGAAAAGTACAGAAAGGAAACTCTTATTGGTTAGTAAAGTACTACATTACCATCATTGGTCAGTGGGGTCACCACCCCCTGACTCTCTCCTGCAAGGAAAACAAGGGGAACAGACAAACAGCACCTGCAGGCTGTTTTCTGTCTTTGAGGATTGTTTGGAATCCTCCCATAAAATTCCCAGGCTAGCTCTCAGGCAGGGCTGGCAGGCCATGGGCTCTACAGCTTGCTCTAAAGCTAGCCTCCACAGCTCACCTTTTTCGCTTAGGAAAGAAATAAAAATGCACAGTGTTTGTAACATTCTGCTGGGCCCTTGCAGAACAGAGAACAAACACGGCGCAAGTGGTTTCTTTTACTAGAAATTAGAATGGATACTAATTTGGAATTTTGGTTAATGATTTTGATGTTTAAAGATTGTTTTCCTTGCAAGGATTTGACGGTGGAGTCTAATAATTCTAATTCAGTGAACTAATACAAAACATTGTTAGTCTGTTCGAACTGACAGTCTAACTTGTCAATATAGCAGTTAAAAGGAACACTAAAGTGATAAAATTCACATTAAGTACACTTCTATAAACTTTTCACAAATCAATTAACAATGCATAATGCAATTTATGATGTTTTGATCCCCCCTTCTGATCCCCCTTTTTTTTTTTTTTTTTTTTTTTTTTTTTTTTTTTTTTTCCATTGGATTTTCTCCTCAAATATAATTGAGGGGTTTATAACATTTACATGGCTGCTGTTGTTGTTCGTCGGGTTTTAAATTTTGGTTTTGCAGGGGTTGTAGAACCCTGCCGCGGCTCAGGCCGCCGGAGGTGACAGAGATGGCACCGATCCCGAGGCATCTCCCCGGGCCGGCGCGGAGTCTCGGCGGGGGGAGCTTGCTGCTCTCTCTCTCTCCCCCGCCGCTTTTTTGCTGGCACCTTGGATAGGTGCGGGGGGCGGCGCCGGCAGAGCTCGGCCCAGCGCTCGCAGCATGGTTTGTGCTCGCTACCCCCCCCCCCCCGTGCCTTCTCGGTGGAGCGGGGGGGGGAAGCGCGCGGGCCCGCGCACGCGCAGGTCGCGCGGGACAGCGCAGGGTTGCGCGGAGTGAGCGCGACTGAGCGCGGAGGGCACGCGGGATAGCGCGTGAGGTGCCGTCCCGGCTCGCTCCGCCGCTTTCCTGCTGGAGCGCGGGCGAGCGCGGGGCAGCGGGGCAGTTTGTACGGGCCCTGCAGTTCCGTGCCGCTCCGTGCGGCTCGCGCACGCGCGGAGCGAGTGAGGCTGTTGTTCTCCCCCGCCGCGTCCCCGCTGGCACTTTGGACGCGGGGGGGGCGCGAGTTCTCTAGCGAGGCGGCTGTGAGAGCTCTGCTCCTCCCGCCGCTTCTCGGCCAGCACCTCGGATGGGTGCGGGGGGGCCGATGGCGGCGGCGGCGCTGCTCTGAACTTGTTTTTTTTCTTCTTTTTTTCCATTGTCTCTCTCGTTTTGTTTTCGTTGCTGCTGCTGCCGCTGCCGCTGTAGTTTTGCTGGTGGTGACAGCGCGTTTACGGTGGTAGTTCGCAGTGTTTTGGAGTTGGCGATCGGCGATCGCAGCTCGGTTGTTCTGGCAGCGGCGGTGCCGGCGCTGGCGGCGGGGTCCCATGCGCTGGGCGCGGGCGGAGCTGAAGAAAGGGCTTTTTGCGGCCGCGCTGGCGGGTTTCGCTGATGGGCGCAGAGCGGTTTCTCCCCCCGCCGCACTGACGAGCCGCAGCGGGGGTGTCTGCGCTTTTGCTCGCGGCACAGAAGGAAGAAGCTCGGCTGCGGCTGCCCGTGGCGGTTCTTTAGGCGCCGGTGGAGGCTCCGCGGGGGTCGCAGGCGGCGCCCGCGGGTGCGGTGAGGGCAGAGCCGCGCGATTTATGCTCTTTTGTTGTTTTTTTGCTGGCAAAACTTGCGCGCCAAGCTCCGCGGACAGCGGGCACTCAAACTTTTTTGGAGAGGGAGATTTATGACTCACGGACTGCTCTCTCATCTCGGTTTCATGGTTTTTAGGCTGGTACTGTTCTAGCGCTTTAAAAATCACTCCCCAGGTTGCTGCCAAGCTGCACGCACTGGTATTTTCCGCGGCTAGCTCAGTCCACAGGTGGTCTCCGAGTGACCACCAAATTTCAAGGTTAAACACATCATTCACAGTCACAGCAAACTCCTGCGCTTTCACCCAGTGGAACAAAGCGCGTATATCTTCTTCAGGAATACAGAGTCCCATGCTCAGCAAGGCATCCTTCCATGCAAGGCTGACAAATTGCTGGTCAGCTAAATTACAGTTCTCCATTATGAAATTTTTTTCTCTTGGTGGGTCCGCGAATGCAATTATGCAAACGCTAACGGCTCAGACCCGGGACTTCGAGCTCTGCTTCACCAAGATAGCCGTTCCAAACCCGCTCACTGGCAGGTTCTACTATCCCGTTGGTAAAAACCAGCTTCCTCTAGGAAAGCCCGGGAGAATTCCTCTTCCCCTCTAGGGGGAAGGGCTGGTTTTTTTCCTGCTCGCTGCTTACCCTCAGGGGATTAGCAGATGTCGTCACGTAGGTTGTCTTCTGACCTTGGGGGTCAGCTGCACATCACGTCAAGTTACCAGACCTCAGGGGGTTGGTTCATCATCATGTCGGGCGGCACCAGACGTCGTTCTAATTGGGAACGGCGGGAAAGAACGACAGGGACTCTCAAAGGAGTCAGAACAGGAGAAATCCCTAGTTTATTGCTCTAGGCTTGTCTTATAGACCAGATCGTGGAAAATACAGAAAGGAAACTCTTATTGGTTAGTAAAGTACTGCATCACTACCAGTGGTCAGTGGGGTCACCACCCCCCTGACCCTCTCTTGCAAGGAAAACAAGGAGAACAGACAAACAGCACCTGCAGGCTGTTTTCTGTCTTTGAGGATTGTTTGGAATCCTCCCATGAAATTCCCAGGCTAGCTTCTCAGGCAGGGCTGGCAGGCCATGGGCCTACAGCCTGCTTTAAGGCTAGCTTCCACAAGTTGCCATACATACTCGCACCTGGGGCTCTAAATCTCTTGGCTTGCAAGGTTTCACAAGAACCTTTCCCTAACCCTAGCTCCCTCCTCATTGAGGTAAATATGCTCCTGCAGTCCCGAGAGGCCCCCGCTTTGAATTCTGTCCGCAGACATTCAGAACTTTCCAGCTGCTTGTTCCTCTCTATAACCTGGGCAAAGATTGTGCTGCCCTGAGGATACATGCATCCCTGGCTTTTGTGTCAGTCAGTCCTTTTAATTTCCTGCATTTATATTTTACTGTCGGGAGACCTTAAGTCTTAAAACACATCTGGGAGGCCAAAGAGAGCAGGGGGAGCCCTGGCAGAGCTCTGCACTGGGTTTGGGGCATTGTGGCATCACTGTGTGCGTCCATGACAACTGCGAAATTCCTGCACGCCTGCCTTGGATTCTGCGTTCGTCCCAGGACTCGAATTCCTGCGGTGCCAGGAGCCGCTGCCCTCCGACAGTCTGTCCCAGCTCGTCATGCTGGAGGAGAAGCACCATCGGGACAGCTCCCAGCACCGGCGGCAGACTGTCTGGTGAGTTTCTATAGTTTCACTGTGGAGTTGTTACTTGCTCCAGGATTTGCCCATTTTAAGTTAGTGCGCCTTAAGGTCACAGTTAGATTTATTCTTGAGTGGTCTCTATTACCTTCAAATGTCATAGGACCTTCAAATGTCGTCTTGTTGCCCCTTCCACTATCCCAGGTTGCTGCTCCAAGACCTCTCCAGCCTGATCTTGAACACTTCCAGGGATGTAACAGCTACTCTGGACAACCTGTGCCAGGGCCTCACCACCCTCACTGAGGAGAACTTCCTCCTTTCTATTCTAAATCAGTGGCCTATTCCGAAGTATTCAGCATATATTCAGAAGTTTGCAAGAAGAAACTGACACAAGTTTTTAATCAAACATAATTCCCCAAGCAAAAACCTCCTCTGCTGTTTTGTTTACTTATGGAGCTCCCACAAGCTGCTCCATGGCATTGAATTTTTTTTTCCTAAGTGAAATAGTATGCTTTTGAATTTCTCCCTTTGTGTGCTAGTAAGCTATTGATATGTATTTTAACAGAGGAATATTTCATATTCAAAATATTTAGTATTCCCAGATGACACTCTTCAGATCTAGTTTTTTTCTTTTCCTCTATGTGACTTGAGAGTAATTTAAGTAAGTTTTAAGACTTCAGAATGATGTGACAGGAAACATTTTGTGTTATGAGACTACTTTGTTTTGTTTTTTTTTCTGTTCATTATGAGATTTTGGTGTAAGTTACAATAATAAAAAGAATGGTGTCATGGAAAACTAGTTTATCAGTTCTCAGGGCTACATCTTAATGCAAAAAATCTCTGCAATTTGTGAAAGACTTAGAAGCCTTTAACATAGCAAGTGTTCTGTTAGAGAGGTAGCCGTGGATATGTGTTTTACTTAAAAAATCATAGTACCTTCATTTATCTCCCTTAGAATTGTTTTGAAGAGAACTTTGTAATCTGCGTAGGAGAATGTAGCTCAGTCTATGCTACATAACATTTTTTATTGGTCTTCTGAAAACTCTTGTCAGTGGATATTCTACTATATATATATTTGCTTCTCTACAATATTCAGGCTTAGAGGAGTAGCAGTACAATTCTGTTTTCTGAAGCTGACATCAAAATGCAGTTGTGGTAATTGCTCACATGACATGGTAGTAACACTGCTGTGTAACTGTTCATGAGTGGTTAACAAATATTTCAATAGGCTGACAAATAAAGTGTGTCTCTGCTGGAGGCTTTAATGGTTTTATGATATAGAAGAGACTAATCTTTGATGCTTATCAAGTGAAAGTATATGTGATTAACTATGTTCTTAATTCTTCACAGTTTATAGACTTAAAAACTGCATTTTGGCCACCATGACTTCACCCTCTTCAGACAACATCTCTTCCAGGGAAACTAATCGGTGAGGTCCAGTTCTGGATTTTTAAGTCTAGCAGTTTAATTCCTGCTTTTGTGGCTTACTTATTTTCTAGATGCCTGAAATGATGCATTTCAGGCTGAGGAAGAACCAGGTATGGTGTGATATATGCAAGCTGTAGTAGAGTCATCAGGAGGTAGTTTCTGCCAGCATGTAGGAACACTGCCCAGGAGGCACAGGCAGGTTTTCCACATTTTTTCCACATTAACTGAAGTGGTAGAGGTTGGCTTTAAGTCTTACCATGACCCCTGTGTTTTATAACTTGATAAGTTTTAGGTTTGATCTTTGGCACTATTTGTCACTCTTTGGTCTGTACAAAACTGACAGTTATATGGGAACAGCAAATCCACAAATACAGACTTGGGTTAGAAAATCAGACTGCAGTCTGCTCCTTCAGCTGCAAAAGTTTAGCAAAATAACACTGCTAGGTAGTAAGTCAAAGAACATTTCTCTCTATTGCAAAATTACTCTGCATTTTCTGCCAACTGTGGAATTGAAGCTAGTGGAAAGCTGCTTTTCTGCACTGGTAAGTGTAATCAGCGCACTTGGGAAGAGAACACTGAGAATTTAGGCTCTGAGCTACAGAATACCTTCTGTGATATAGAACTCAAGAGCTATTTCACCTACTCATATGCTGTCTTGCAGTTTCTTAAAATCCTGCTAAAAATGGTGCCATAGGTGAAAGCTGTAGTTGGTAAAAAGCATATTTTTGTTCAAAGCCAAGGGCTGATGAACTAGTAATACATGAAAATGGAAGGAGAAAACATTCTCTGAATTTTATTATATTTTGCAATTTGTGCATGCTTTAAAACTTTCCAGGGATTTTGTGTTTTGTCTTTGATTGAGTCTTCTGAGAGGTTTATGGTAGTAGCACTTCTAGTTGTTACATGAAGATAGAAGGAAACATCTCCTACAAGTGGTAATAGGATGCTTTCATAAAGTACTGCATTTGCTGGCCATGCTGTGACAATTAAAGAAAGTATCATAGAAAAAAAAACATTCTTAAGGCTAGTTTCTATTTTATTTGAAATGTTTAAGTAGACAGCCAAAATGAACTGGTTAACATAGTAATAGTTCACAGTTCTGTCACTGGCTGGCTGGGGGTTTATTTTTCTTTGTTTGTTTTTGTTGGTTTGGGTGTTTTTGATTCTATACTAAGAAAAAAATTGTGGTTTTCTTATATATATATATAAGTTTCCACTTATATATATATATGTTTCCACCAATTGCATTGTGAGTTCAGAAGCTGTGCATAAAATGCTATTTCAAAAGTGTGTCTAATGCTCTCTTGCCAGTACTTAATGTTCTCTGTTTTAATACTCTAATACACATTTTTCATTTCCATAGCATCCGTAATTTGCTAATGTTTGTGGTGTCATGTAATTTGTGCATGGTTTGGTTTTGTGGTTTTCTTTTTTCCCCCCCCACCCCAATTCAGTTAAGCAGAATAGTTAATTGCATAGTTAGTTTCTTCTCTGAGTAAGTTTTAATGTGGAGGTGTTTCCATTATGATTTTCTGTTGGTGGATATTTAATAGAAGAGCTGAAAGAAAGAGATTTCTTTAACTCTGACTGCTATACAAACTAATGTAATTTAATTAAAGCCTTAAAGGTTTTTACTAAAAGTAGTTTTTCTCTTGTTTCCATTCCATGTAGTCTCCATGAAAACAACACTGAATCTCACCAGGTTTAAAGAAGCCAAATGATTCCCCTGCTGCCTGCAGACCAAATAAATGGTTACCTTTTCCATAACCCTTGTTTCTTGGACCAGGTCTTCCCTAGCTTTCAGTTTGGGTTTTGTTTTTCCCCCTTGGTGCTCTCTGTCTTTTAGCTATCTTCAGCTGAGATCGACACTTCATTCATCATCTCTGAATAAATTTATTTGCATTTATTTCTTCTGTGTTTTCCCCAGACAGAGAGAAAAAAGGGTCTCTCAAATCTATTACATGATGTCCACAAACAACATTTTATTCAGCTTACAGATGCTCTGGCTGTTCAGGTTCTAGGTATTTCCAAACCTTTTTGTTTCAGGACCTGAGCTGCATTAAATAAAGTGATTTTAATTGTTGCTGGTGTCTTGCTCTTTGAGTCATGCTGGTTGCTCTGGTGTCGTGGTTTTAAACTAGTAATTAACAAAAAGGGGAAAAGATTACTTATTTTTTGTTGTGAGACATGGATTAAAACAAGAGCAAAACAGGCATAAAACTTAAAAGGAATAAAGAAAGTTTATTGACAAACTACAATAATAAGAACAACAGAATAAACTTCCAGAAAAAACCTTTTCATTTCTTACTGCCCACCATTCTTTTGTTCACATGACAACAGAGACAAAAACTTTAGAACCTTGGTGTTTAAAACAGTTCTAATTCTTGCTGGAGTCTTTTCATCAGTCTTTGTAGAGAAACAGAAGTCTCTTTCTGCAAATTTATGGAGTTTCTCACAAGAAAAAGTTTCCTATTGCTCTGATGTCAGCTGCCCTGAAATCTGACATCAGAGTTTACTCCTCCCATTTCACCTCACTCTAAGGTATGTATGGGCCATTAGTCAAGGGATGGCATTTTAAGGATGAGTTTTCAAAAGCAAAAGTCTTCTTCATCTGTTTCTGTGAGCTTCACCAGAAAACAGTTTTTCCTCATTGCCTCTCAAGGCTTCAAATCTCCCAGCACTTCACTATACCATAATTACTCTACTTTTTACTCAAATTTACACTTTGAACACTCTATTCCTCCCCATACTCCATCATGAATTAAAGGAGTTCTTTTTAGGACTTCATTGTCCACCCCCATAGTTTTAACAGAAAGATATTTCAGCTTAATTAAAGCATCTTCTTAATTCTCTACCTTTCTTGAAGCTTCTTTTCTTTCTTGTCACTGGTAGTTTATAAAGTCTCTTTTCATGTTGATCACTCTCCTTTTCTCTCTCTGGATGAAAAGATTAATCTGCAAGTCTCATCTGGATAAGGAGTTAAAATCTTGCCTAAGCTTTTGTAGATAGTTCTGTAGCCTCGGCCGGTGCAGGAGCTGGAGCCATCTGCGATAGAAAGTTCCTCATGGCTGCTCTGGAGAGTGTGGTCACCGTCTCTGCTTGCTGCAGGCTCAGAGTTCCTCTCCTTCTTCACTCGGCAGTTTCTGGTGAATTCCATCACAGCAAAACCTGCAGCCAAGCCAGGAACCGGCTCGGCCCAGCCAGGGCTCCGGGCAAGCCCTCCACAGGCCCCATCTCCCGGCTGGGAGACGCGGCAGGCCCGGCCCGGCCCCCACCCGGCCGCATGGCCGGGCAGAGAGCGAGAGGCCGGAGCTCTGCTACCTTTTACAGCTAAGAAACAAAGAGAACCAGGGAGCTCTGGTTTTACACTTTAAGGTGGGGTTCACAAGTTGATCTCCCTTTTCAATGGCTGAAACTGTTGTCAGTTCTCAGCAATGACCGATAATTGGTCAGGAGGAAAGACTCTAGGCAGTCTCCAGCAACTTTAACTTTCTTAAAGGTAAAGTAACCCCATGACATCTGGGTATGGCTCCGGTAGTAAGTACTGAAAACGAATAATGGGCTTGTGGTTTTCATGCACTGAATGCAGGTTTAAAGATTCTTATCTCCTGCATTTATTAAACATATAAAATGTTAAGAACACAGTACCTTGTGGAACAATTTCTGATGGACATACAGCTATTCTGATTTCACAGATGAAGTCTGTCTTCTTTTTAAATGGGAACATATTTAGTATTTATTCAATTATAAAATATTTATTGTCTGCAGCTAAAAAGCCTGAAATTTCATCCTTTAATAGTAGTAATGACTTAAAAGGCAAGATTTAGTCTAAGTTACCAATCCCCTCGTTGATGGAATTTGTGACTTTTTTGCCAGTCGAAAAAATAAGTGAGAAAACATAATCTGGTTAATTTTTGGCCATGAAAAATGTTAATTGTGCCTATACACAAATCTTGGGATAAAATGGTGACTTTTTATTTAGAAAGATCTATTAATTAAATCCCAATACAGTGTCATTTCTGTAAACAATACTTAATGTAGAAAAAGGTACAGTATTTTAGTATTTACATTTCTGTATTATATGATACCAATCTAGTGTCTAATTTAATCATGTTTCTTTTACTGGTGTATTTCACATTTATTGCCCATAAACTCTTGCACTTTTGTGTGGAGAAAAAAATTATTGCTCTTATGTACTTAACATAATGTGAAAACCAACATATGTCAAATAATGTGAAAACTGATTTTCAAGTACTGAAATAACTTAAATGTTATCCAGTTTGAAGTTATAATAATTTCACTTTAAATTATTTAACTAGTTAATAAATACATATTTTTATAAATATTTATATGTATGTATATATATATATATACATTTGTACATTCTATGTATAGATTTTTCACTTTATAAATAGAAACTTGGTTTTGACTCATTTATTATTGCATGTGGTGCTCAAGGGCTGATTCTCCTAATTGACAAGTAGATTTTGTTTTAACTGAAATAGTAGTGGAAATGAAGATAAAATAAGGTAGTTTGAAGGACTAAACCTTTATTTTGTGTTATGCTTGTGATCAGTTGCATGTCTGTAGTTTGAATGTATGTATCTCTGAAGACGAAGTGTGTAAAAGAGTTTTTTCACACATCTGTGTGTTTGTTTAATGACAGATGGTTTTGAGATGGTAATTCATGTTAAAAAAGGGGACAAAAAGCTTGACAATTGTTTTAATTGATTTAATGTTTTAAATGATTGGAATGATGTTTTTAAGACTCCTGGAAGTTAATTATCAAAAATTATGGAAGCTCATTATCAAAAATAAAGAGTCTGAAAAATAATAATGAACTTGTTACTCTTAAATCAACTTTGTTAATCCAAAGTGCATCTATCTTTTAAGTTCCTGTTGTCACATCTCTCAAGTGTTGCACAATAAGCTATTCTATACAATCCTTTCTTCAAAGAGCAGTAGTAAGGTGAAAACTGCAGAAAGTCATTTTACTTATGTGAATATTTAAATCTCTAGGCCCATGACTGGGTAATTAAAGTAAAGAAGCATTTAAACTTCAAAGGACTACTAATTTTTTTGTTTTTTTGAAAACACGTATTTCAGCTCAGGTAATGATATACAAGAATTCCAGTTACCTCAGGATAGAGAGCCGTCAGAAATGGACACTGTTGAAGATTTGAGAAGGAAACTCCATAAGCTTGAGAAAAAAAATTTGGAATTAACCAATCAACGCAATCGAGATGTAAGGACTCTTTTTGTTTGTTTGCTTTATTTTACCCTAGGAATAAATGGAATTTGTTTCCTCAAATGCAGTTTGTTTCCTTGAAGTAATTTTCTCGTCAGGTGAATCAAAATCACAGTCACTTGTTGGAAAATAACAAAGTAGCACTACACAGACCTCTCATGCCTGTCTGTAGGAACTGATACCTCTTTTAGTGTCATTGCTAATACTTGAAGGTGTGTGTAAGAAACTTGAGCACTACACAAGAGCAAAGTCATGCAGAAGAATATTTTGCACCCCCAGCTTTGGAATTCTCAATGTAAGACATGGTTTGTTTGAGTGTTTTAATCACAGTAATTCCAAGGATCCATTTTACACAATTACCCCACCATTGATGGAGCAATGGGAGCACAAGAGCAAGTCACTGTGTAAGAAGCAGGAATCTCTAAATTAATGGATATGGAGAAATAAACTTGGTTTAATGGCTGTATTTAATCAACAACAGATAAATGAGCACCCGCACCAGCTGCCCCTAACAAACTTCTAAGAGCAGAATTGTTACTTTGAACAGTAATAATAGTTCAAACTAAAGAAAATTTTAATGAAGTATTTTCCCACTGCTATTTTATTTAGGTACTAGTTTGCCACAAGAGCATCAGGGGAAACCTTTGTAGTGGGGTTAAATTATTTCCCATGAATGAAGCTCCTGTTAATAAGCATGCTGCTGATTTGTAGATGTTCTGAAGAAATGTATGCTTTACTTTCCACCTTGTGTTCAAATGACTTGAATGTGGTTTCCTGGATCCAGTTTTTGACAGCAGTGACTAGACTATCTTTCTTCCACTGGATAAAAAACCTTTTTGAAGCATTTTCTTTGTTTTGTTTGTTCTGTTTAATAGCATTCTGCTTGCCTGCTGAACATCATTGCACTGAAGTTTGTGTTTACGTAGTGAGTTACTAGGTGTTCAATAGTCTAGTATCCCAACACAACTGTTCTTATAGTTGTTACTTACAGCTACCAGAAAACTGCCAGTGGAATATATTTATAACTTTTATTTTCTTAAGGCAGAGTATGTTTGGAAAAAACAGAGGGGTATGTTTAAGATACATGAAATTAATCTAGGAACAGGATCAGTTTGCATAAAAAAAAGGTATCTAAAATGTGCAGTTTTAAGACTGTATTTCAAATTCAGACATAATTCAGGGATAAGATGGCAGCTGTGAATGCAATTTCCAAAATATTTATTTTCTAGATATCTTGCTGTGAAAAAGAAATAATGAAATTAAGGTTGGAACTTGAGAGAGGAGAGGCTCTTCGCCGAGGTCTGGAGAGTGAAATGTCATTTGCTAGAAAAGAGGCTCATATACAGATGTATTCTGCAGAGGACGAGCTATGTGATGTAAAAGCCAAACTTTTGGAACTGCAAGGTAAATTTAAGAAAAAAATAAATTATGGACCAGAGGCTACATCAGCCCCAAGTAATTAAAACAAGCAGAGATTGGACAAAATTTTCTGGTTACTTATATATGTGTATATATTATATTATATAGCTATTTATATATATACACATATATATATATATATACACATATATATATATATATATACTTATAAGATGTCTCTTGTTTTTCCATGTCTTATTCATTTGCTTTTGTAAGCTCAAAACCCTGGCTGATATGAATTAATATGAATATGAATTAAATATAACCTGCTAAATCTCTTGATCCCTTTTTTTCTCTCACTCCTTAACTTCTCTAATTCCTTCCCTCAGTGTGTGCAGAATTGTAATTAAGGTGTCTCTCTCCACATCCTGCTTATCACTATGTCCAGCAGTTCTTATTTTTACATTTCAGTGGGAAAAATAAAAAAATCTAGTCCTGTTTATTTGTTTACATTCTTTACAAAAACACTTTTTTTTTCCTCCAGGAGTTCTTGTTGTACTGCTTTTTTCTTTCATCTTTTCAAATATTTCTAGTTTTTCATTGCTCATATCTGGCCTCTTCATGTCATCTTTATTTTTATAAAAGTAACATGTGTTATGACAGCAGTATGCGGAAAGGAAGGGTTTTACCTAGACATTTTTTTCCCCTACTAGTTTTCCATTCAGAGACTCAAATATTCTTAATCCTTCTCAAACAGAGAGGATTTTGCATACTTAAAAGCTGAGGAGATAAATTTTTTCTTACCTAAGTAAATATAATACTCTTTAAATGTAGTACAGGAGATGTATTAGTGAGCCTTTGGTGTTCACTGAAAAGACTGGAGCACTTCTGGAGTTTGCAACCTTACAAGGATGAAAGGAGACTCTGAAACTTTTAAGTGCACTTATACTGCCAGATTGTTTTTTAAAGATAATATGAAATCTGCCCTTTCATTTGGAGAACACACAAATTATAGTAATCTTATGGCTGGTTTAAATTTCTCAAACTGTTTTTTGTTTGATTGATTATTTTGTTTCTTTAGGATTTTTCTTTCTTTTTCTTTGTTTGGTTTGTTTTTTGTTTTTGGGTTTTTTTTCTGTTTTTGTTTTTATTGTGACAAATGTCAAAGAAGCCAAATAGTCCAGGTGTTGTTGTTTCTCATTTCTTTTTCAGTTTTTAACTTACTGCTTCTTTTTCTTGATCTCTTGGAGCCTTGCTCACCTTGTGTGATGCTTCTGATACATCCCAACTTATATCTTTGGACAGGGTACCTCACTCGTGCCCTCTGTTCTCCAAACTGTTTTTCTGCTGTTCTTCTTGAGGCTTGACTTCCTGACATCTGACAGGTCTTCCCCATCATCATGTCCACTGATTTACTCTGTTTTCTCAACATGGCTCTTCTGGTTGTTTCACCCTTCTCCAGCTAGGAAGAAATTTCAGAAGACTGGGATGAATTTGAAGTAAAAATCTATTAGAAAGTGGTGATCACATAAATGCCACAATAGCTAGTTGAACTCAGTAACATAAAAAGCTAATACAAAATATTTTGACCCAAAAGCCAGTTTGTGAAAGGAAGCAAAGTTTCTAGTAAAACTGCTTATAGGAAAAGAACTTTTCCTTGGCATTGAAGCTTTCACAGAGAAATATATGCAGTATTTCCCTATCTTGACGCAGTTCCTGGGCTGAAGATTTATATCTCTTGAGCAGCAGTAAATTTCCCCAGAAAAGCTAAGCCTTTTCTCATTAGTCCAACCTGCCTTACATTGTCCTAGAGTCTTTTTCATGTGGCAGGTGTCTTTACTGGTACTTAAACTGAGCTTGAAATAAATTGGAACAAACTAAAGGATCACATAGCTATTTGGAAATAAGCTAACCAAATGTTGCAGAAAAATGCAATTAACTTCCCATGGTCTAAATGCCTCACTTGAAAGAATTTAATTTTTTTTCCTTTCCAGGAGAAGAGCTTTAATTGATAAAAATCACCAAATCATTTCTATGTCCTTGTGTGAAACATGCTACAGGAGCACAAAATGCAATTGTTTGTCTGTAGTGAAACTGGAAGTGTTAATGTTCAAGTGTTTCACAGGATATCAATATAACAATACACAGAAGAATTTATGTTAATTATACCTTCTTTTCTGAATATGCTAATTTGCAGCGCTATTTATCTTTTACTTTTTTTTTTTTTTTTTTTTTTTTTTTTTTTTTTTTGGTAAACAACAGTACTCAATGAAAAACATCAGCAGAAAGCAGCAGAGACTGAGAAAATGTTTCAAAGTGCTCAGTGGCAGTGGGAAGAGGAACAACAAAGATTTGCAGTGGAGAGGGATAACATCCGCAGAGTATACCTTGCTGAGATGGAATTCCTTGTTAAAGAAAAAATGAAAACAGAAAGGGCTTGTCAGGTATGATAGATGGAAAGTTCCATGAGATGTTGGCTGAAAGTTTTCTTGGTGCAAAGTGTATGGTGAGTTGGGGTTTTCTGGTTTAAGGGAAAAAAAATTCCCCAAATAGATAAATACTGCAGAATAGTTCTGAAGATTACAGCTTTATGAAGTTACAGTTTGTGTGTAATGACAGTTTGGGGCTTTAATGGAATGTGTTAATATGACTTTGAATGTATTGCAGTCTTTTCTATTGTGTATTTACATGCCTGGTTTAAATCTCCTTTAGTTATTCAGAGTTATAAAATGAAAGCTAAGGAGATTTAATTGTGGTCTTAATACATTCAGAGAAGTGGGATTCTGAGCATGTAGGCAAGTCCTGGCTTGAAAAACTGCCTAATTCTGAACTTGGCTGTGAAAGTGCTGAGGTAGGCATGGGAGTGGAGTCAGTATTGAAATGTGTCTCTGGGGCACACCGGAAAAGCCACCCTCTCAGCTTTGTGACAGGTTCGAGGTGAGCTCTGTTGGGCATATCCTGGTCCGGGATGGGTTGGTCTTGGAGTTCAATAAGGAAGGGCAATAGCATCACCTCCTGGTTAGGCAGGAAATATATCCCTACATGTTTTTTTCGTTAGAGCGCTTGAGAGATTGTGTCATTTACACACGGTTTAAAAAACAAACAAACAAACAAAAAAAACACCTAGCCGTGTGCAAATATTTGCAGGTGGCTATGGGGATAGTATTAAACAGTCATGCCACCCTGAAAAGTTCAGAAATTCTTCAAAATTCTGAAAACCTGCAACTCATGCTGACTTGTTTAACAACCTTGATATAGTTGTGAAAAATTAAGTTTATTGATGTTAATTACATTTCCAGTATAAAATATTTTTAATTTTTTGCAGTATTTCACAGCAAAATATCTGTTACTTATTTCACATTTCCCAGTTTACTTTTGTTAATAACTGGAAGATAAACCTGAACAAATATATATTTCTGTATCTTTCCGGGTGTATATTTCTGTAGAAATGTTTAATTTTCATTTATTTATTTATTTATTTAGCATTCCAAAGGGAAAAAACCTGTCTTGCTGGACATGCAAAGCTAGAGGATTAGGTTACATTTAGTACAAATTCATACGGAGTATGGGCATTTTGTAGACTTCACAGAGCTGCAGAGCCCAGTAATGTCAATAATTCACCCAACCTGTAGATTAGTTCAGTTTCTGTAGGCATAGATTGAAGTGGGGACTAGCTTGTTTTATTTTACTGAGGACTTTGTATTTCAAAAGTTTTTTTTAAGTAATTCAGTTTCTAGATAGAAGAAAATCCTTTTCAGAATAGCAGACATTAAAATTATTTAGTCTGTGTGAGTAACTGTTTCTAAAAAGATCTGATTTGAAGTTTTAGCAATTTCATTCAGAACAAAAATTAACTTTTGTCCCCATGCATCATTTCACCAAATTTACCCTGTTTCTGTCATTGCCAATGAGCTGGGAGACAGAAGTGATCGGAAGGGCCGTACTCTTTTAGGGAAAGATTTCCTGTGGAGATCTGGCTCTGATTTTAGTGTTGCCACAGAAGGTCATGTTCACAGTGATTTTTGGGCCAACACAGATTTCTTGGTGGTGAATTAAAAGCATGTCTGCTGTTGGGCAAACACTTCTGCTGACATATGCTGATGTCTCAGATTTTAAAATTCTAAAGCCTTCCTCTGATGCGGTCTCCACTACTCTGTTGAACTCTCTACTATTTTAGTAAAAATAATACTCTATCTTAGAAAAAGTACCTCTTGATGTATTTATTTACTCATTTACCTATTTATCTTTAGGAAACGAATACTGTCCTGAAAAACATGCTCAAGAAGTTGAGGGATATAGAGGTAGAGCACCATGGCTGCAGTGAGATGCTGAGGCTCCAGGCCAACCATCTGGATTTCAAGGAAAAACATCAGGAGAGGCTCATCAGGGAACTGGAGGTAAAGCTTTCCCTGATGCTAGAAGTCTCAGCAAGCACGGGCACAACTAATCAGTTTCATTTCTGAGGGGTGGAACCTCTGAGTTAGGCTATGAGTGCCTTGTATTTGATTAACAAAAATGTGGAGCGTCCGTTTCATAGGAAAGGTAAAAACTGGTGTTTGAGCAGCAGATGGGAGGAGGTCTATGTCACTGGGAAAATGCTCTTAGCAATATAGAGGTATAGAGGGAGTATTTGTGCCTGTTATTTTAATTTTTTAATTAAGCGTGTTAAGCAGTTAAATCTTGTGGGAGGAGGCAAAGCTTATGCCTTTTGGCTGATGTTGTGGAGTAGGTTTGGTAAGCTCTGTGCTGTTGCTGACTTTCTCTTTAGTAGGCCTTCCACAGATCTCTGTTTCTCAATTATTTTCTTTTGTGAATGTGTGAGATTTCACAGTTTAAATTTATTGCCAACAGCTTGTATTTTAAAATTTTTATTTATTTTTCTGTTAATGTTTCCTTACTGAAGTGCTTAGAGTCAGGATGCAGTCTCACATACTTGCTACTTTGCTTTAGCTGTGCAAAATCAATGACTTCACTTGTATCTATGTAACCTTAAGTGTCTTAAATGACTTAATATTAATGCCTTTAATGCCTTTAATATTAATGCATCACTTGAAGGCAGGAGTCATCTTGGGGTGTATTGTCCTTTTCAAAACAGTCATCAATCTAAGTGAAAAGATTTTTTTAATAGAAAACAGTGCAGTTAATATTGCATGTAGATTTCTATTATAGCAGCTCTGTAGTTACTGCTTTTGCTGAAAGCAGTTTTTCAATTTAAATTCCATGTCCAGGTCATTATATGGAGATAGGTATCTGCGATTATTAAAAATGCAGCAAGAACATAATCCTACATCATTTTTTTCAGATAAACAGAAAATACTATTCTAATATTCTGGATATGTATTTTTTTTCTTTTAGTTATTTATTGATATGAGTTCTCACAGTTCCAAAGTGCAAGTAGTTCAGATACCACGGGTTGGTTTATGGAGACCTAATAAACTGAACAAATGAAGTTGTCTTTGCATGATGTTATCAACTTTCTGGACTTAAATATTTTCAAAATGTGCTTTTAGGCAGCTACAGTGAAAACAAAGAAACTGGAGGAAAACGCTGAAGCAGCGAGACTAGCACATATGGAATGTAAATACACAACAGAAATCATGCAGGTAAACTTTTTACCTGTTAACTTTGGTAGAAGCTTACAGTAGCACAGAAGATGAACTTGTAAAAGTACTATCTTCCAAAAATGTTAAGACTTCCTTACTTCAATGAAAACACTGTGTAGATTTTTTGCAATGAGTGTCAAAGTTGTAAAAGATAATAGAAAAATATCTCCTTTTTTTCAGGCAACTATCAAGTTAATAAAATAAATACTAAAATAAAATGTCACATTCTTATGTTTGAGAATTCAAAGTAGCATTAAAGCAGTAAGGGGAAAGGAAATGTTTCACAACTGTTAAAATATCAAGTCCTGTATCTTTGGAATGGGCTTAGATATTTTTGGAGATACAGTGCATACATCCAGCTTCTCTAGGTGTGAGATATTAATGCATCCTGAGACTGCAGTTCCAAATGTAATTATTCAGACTACATTTCAGTTTCAAAGCTACTATGTCTGCAGTTACCAAAGAAGTTTGAATTTACAAAAAAATGTAATATATATACTTGAATATTAAATTCTTGTGTTATTAAACTGTATCACACAGGGTTTGAGCCATATCACACAGGGTTTGAGTCATTCAATAAATTAGTTTATTTTAAAAAACAAGTGTGAAAAGCCTGTAAGATGATTGCTGAGTGATCTCATACTGACTGACAAAGCCTTCACACTGGATTTTTTAAAAACTAAATGAGAAAACAAACATAAAAGAATTAAAAAAAAGAATTAAAAGAATTTAATCTCTTTTTTTCTTTTTTTCTGAGGAACACAAAAAAGCATTGCCACTTTTTCAGTCAGTTATTTTCTTATGACCTTCTCTAAGTACAGGTACTTAGATTTCTTGAAGTGATGATTAAATAAGTAGGGATGACTTAGTTTTCTTGATTCACTCTCTGCTTTTATAACATACAAAGGAATTGGAAGGCTAACATTATCTGAAGGTAGAGATTTTTCTTTTATGGTTAAGAGCTGGTAAGGTTTTCTTATTTTTTACATGAACAAGCTCCACATGAGCTTTTTTTTTGAGTGTAAGTGTAGCTTTTACTGTTAATCCCACCCTTTCATGAGTCTGTTTAAAAAGATAGGATTCCCTGGAAAACTTCAGTAATATAAATAATTGAAAACAGGAAAATCCAAACACCATGAAAGGACAACAAAATATGCTTTTGGTCAATATATCTATTTCTCTCTGTTTTGAACTCTATGAATTAATACATTTTTACATATGTTCAGTGCTTTCTAATTCCATATAGAATTAATAGAATATATTCACCTGTAAAAAGCAGAACAGAACAATGAACAGCATTAAAGACCATGGAAGTCTCTCCTAACTTCCTTCAACTGCTTTCTTATGACTTGGTAGTTAAGAATTCAAGAACTTGAAGATGCTTTGAATGAAGAGCAAGGCAGCAGGAGAGAAGTAGTAGCACAGAAGGATTTCAGAGAGTCAGAAAATGCACATGCGAGAGGAAAAAAAGAGTAAGTTTCCTTCTGAAGCCATCATAAAATGTAAACAGCTTGAGTACAACTCGTAGTTTACATTCCCTGCAATTTTCAGTCAGCAGAAAATCTAGTGCAATCTGCCAAACCAAGCCAAAGGGTCAGAACCTGGCAGTCCATTAATAACAGGCCCATATCAGTAACCAAAGTATTGTGCATGGGTACAGATGATAAGTGGCCTGTTACAGATTATTTGCCTAACCAAAAATTTTGAAAATCATAGTTATGGTAGGGTCCAGACTCCAGCAGTGGTTGGGGTGAGCTTAGGAAAACACATCCAGCAGGTCTAGAAAAGATGGCTTTTCTAAATACACTTGTATTATTATGCAAACATTGTTTTCCACTTCAGCGAGCCAGTTGAATCTTTTAAGACTCAGAGGAAATCACCTGGGATATGTTTCCTGCCCAGCACAGTCTGCTCTGTGTGTGGTATCAGAACTTGGGTGACCTCTCCTTCAGCCTAGAACTGTATGGGTCTGTATACACAGCTGTTCATGTTGAGTTACACGATGAGTAGTGGAGAATGAAAGAAACTGGTTTTCCTACAAGAAAGGAAGTTTGTGGCCTGAGAAACTCATTCAAGATTCGTGGTTATGGAGATGTTTTTAGTAAGATACTTAAAACTTGAGCTTTAAAAGCCTTTGTCATCCTATGCAAATATCAATTTTAAGCAAGCATTTGGCTGACACCATGCCTAAACTCAGGCAATCTTTTTAAATTCTTGGATTCCTGTCTCTGCTTCTGTCTCCTTTGTGCTGTTGTCTGGCCTTGTAGTTTTCTCATCAGCTGCCTGTTTAGTCATGCCAGGCTCTTGATATATCTGTTTTCCTGACTGACACCGTACAAGAGCAGATTAAAATTCTGGGTAGTCTGCTTTAGAAATCTAACCAGAGTAGAGTTGAGCATGTGGAAACCTTAGGAGCAAGAACTCGTGAAATCAGGGTTGATGATGCAAGATGTGACATGGTCTCTCTGAAGAGAGCTATTGTGTTAATGAAACTATGAAGAATTCTGTTTGTTATATATAATTTCAAGGCCATATCCAAATAATCAATTGAATTCCATGACATGAGGTTTGGTAACTGAAAACATAACCACTTGAAAAGTCTTTCTTAGAAGGAATAGAAATTTCTTCATTCACCTAAAAAAGGCAAGCAACTTCAGAAGCCATGTGATATGCTAATGCGGTATCTGGCATATTCATTGATTGTCCTTTAAAAGAATGTAGTGCATTTGACAAAAGTAATTTTGGTTAAAGTATCTTACTGTGCAAACATTCCAGTTTACAAAGACAGCCTTCATCCTCAAATGTGCAATGGAGAGAGGGGGCTGAGGACAGGAAGGAAACTGAAGAACCCTCTGGGAGATTAGTGAATGCTGCAACCAGCTTCAGCCTGCATGAAGGCCCAGTGGTAAGGAAAAAAAAAAAAGTTTTTTTTTAAACATACTGTCAAAATATTTACTGTGCTGAGGATTTGCTGCATTTTCCATGCTGAGCTGTGGAAGAGCTCTGCCATTCTCTTACTCTGTTTGTTATTATGTTATCTTTTTAAAAATTTAGTACATGAATAAATGTAATCTATGCCTTGGAGAAGCTAATTTGAAAATGTTTTTTAAGTGATAAGCATCTATTTAATTCAAGAGCTGCTTTCAGAAAACTGTTATTTTAAAAGTACGGGTAGGGTGTATTGGCATTCCTAATTAAGAAGGTATTTTGTAGATATGGAATATGATTTAATGTGAAGAATATTCTATCTTTCCACCCAAACTTTTTTGTCAGGTTTCATTAGCTACCATTGTAGAAATGTTTATTTCTATTTCATACACCCTTTTGGTTTTAATGCAAATATTTGGCTATAAAATTTGCTTGAAAATTGCTGGTTTGAAGGTAGCACATCAGAGGGGATTTTTTGTTGTTGTTTAGTTTGTTTGCTTGTTTTGCTGTGGATTTGGCACATTGGATGTATTTCACTGGATTGTTTTCCAAAATCTTTCTCCTCTTATATTATCACTTTGGGCCTTTCTACTTTACCAAAGTACAGTTTGAATAACAATTTTGCCTTTTTTTTTTTTCTTTGCATAGCAGCAGGGACAAAGGAAAGATCTTAGTATATCTAGAAATTCTCTCCTGTCATTGTGTGGTAACATTTGCTCAATTTCTACTCTCAGAAATATAAACTTTTTTTTTGTAGTGGCTTGGAAACTTCTCTTTCTCTCTCAAAGCTCTGAGCATGGAAGGTAAATGTGGTTTGTTCCCTATTGATAGGAGCAGAGACCTGGATCAGAGGGTCTTCAGATTTGTGGGTGTCTTTTCTTCAGTTGATGGAGTTATTCCACACTTCATCTTAGTGTGACCTTAGGCAGACCTGTAATTAATAAACAGAAAGAAAATAAAATCAGAATCTTCCTTTTTCATTCTGGGAGAATAACAACTTCTTCCATACAAGCATTAATATATTAAAATACATTTTAATACATTGACAGTTAGCCTGAAAAAGTAATTTCATGAGGCACCAAAGGAAGAGAAAAACAGAGAGACAAAAGCAACTGTCTTCCCTAACTAGAGACAGTAATGATTGCTATTTATAACTACAAAATAAAATTACAAGCTGAAAATGTTCTACTAGAAACCTTAAGTGCTTGTTAGCTGTTGTTGTGTTTTGTAAGAGTTATCCTTTTTATTTTTATTCCTTCATAAAATATATGTTACACATGAAAAGAATTCAGGACAAAATTCTGTTCATGATCACAATTTCTGGTAATGGAAACAGTATTTAATCAACACTATTTAACGGTGAATTAATGTTATGCTACTGAAAGGCGAAAAAAAGAAAGGATTGTCTCACTGTCATATTCATAGAGCTGGTTGTTTTAATTGTTTTACTCAAAGGATTTCAAACCACAGGACTGTCCTGAGCAGGTAATAAAAACATTTTATTTATATATATATATATATTTATTTATATTTTATTTATATATTTATTATTTGGAAGAGCTGTAGTAGTGGATCCCTTATAAGATTAGATATCTATTACCTTGGATGGCTTTGTATTTTTCTGAAATATTTGTTTGGGAAGCAGAAGTGCCTGTATGTGATCCTGTTTACTCCATTGAAACAGCTTTGATTTTGCTTCCCAAAATGAAAAAGCAGATGACTGTATGTATTCGTCCTAGTTTAGGGCAAATTAGGGAGGAAAACTCCAAATGGGGGTTTCCCCAGGGAAATTCCCCCTCCCCACCAACTGGTCTGGGAAAGAGAAAAAATTCCTTGGAGAGAAGTGGAAAAAGCTGTTTATTTAACAGAAATTGAAAAATATTAAATAATAAAACCTCTTGCTGTTCAATGGAATGGTAAGTCTAGGAAGAAAAGTCCTTTTCATGTGGTGTAGCTCGGCTCGCTCAGGTTCTTATCAGTCCCTCCGGTGCTGGAAAGTGCCGAGGCCCAGGCCCCGGTGGGCCACAGGCGTGAGCTCCCGGGGTTTGGCTGGGTGTTCAGTCCAGAGCAGGTTTGCACAGATCCAAGAAAAAAAGGAAAAAAACAAAGGTCCAGGGAACTCTTTTGCTTCAGCTAGCTAAAACTAACTAAAAGCCAGAGAGAAGCTCTGTCCCGCTGTCTGTCCGTGCTGCAGACACCACAGTCCAGGAGCGGGATGTGTGGGAGTGATGTTTTTCCTTAACACAAACTGCGCGCTTCTTCTTCCCCCTCTCTTGCTCTCAGAGCCAGTCTTAAAGGTGCAGAACTTAATATGTAACATAAACCAGACGACTGGGGACACCAGTATCATAAAGTCACCCCAGGACACTGTAGCAGAAACTAAGTATAGCAAGCATTTAATATATTGCTGTTGGTCTTTGCTATACCCATGATAAAATTGTGTGAAAATGTCAGGGTGTTCCCTTCATTTTCCCTTCCTACTTTCCTGACCTATACAGTATTTTTTTCATATTTTATACCACTTTTATGACCCCTGAATACATTCTTTCTACTCCAGTCTGAATCTTATATTGACTTCTAACTGTACTGATACAGTGGGTTACATCCTTTGTCTTCATGGCATTTGAGATACAGCTTTCTATTATCTTAATCAAAGTTTCTAAGTTGCTTGTATGTACTAAAAGTATGAGGAATTGGATTTCTACTGCATGCTGTTGTTGCTAAAATTTATTTATAACCTGAATCAATTTATTATATCACTGATTAAATTCACTGTAAATAATTGAGGTATGGCTTGTGGAATTTGACTGATGGAGCTGTAGGCCTATTTTGGCCAGCTATTTAATCATACATAATCCATGCAAAGGAAATTTTTAGAATAATTTAGAGTGGGTTGTGCTGCCAAGCCAACTGGACAATTGTCAGTGTACTGTGCAGGTGTTGAGGCAGGGTTTGAATGCACCTGAAAGTATTAGCATGGCTGAATGAATTGCATCCATTAAGAGCATTGAAATTTTTATTTGTGCCAAGTTATGGTTGTGGCCCCTGCAGGACTGGGATTTATTCATATGCTTTATTTACATACTGTATCTAATTAGATAAATTTTGTGACATGTTTTCTTACTCTGCTGCTATATTATGCAATATTAGGACTGCGAGTATTAGAAACTAATTGAGGAATTTTATAAAGCTGTGAGAATGAATTTTGCAGGCTTGTTCTCAGCTGCATCCAGCACTGCTACTACACATATAATGCATCTCTTGATTTTAACATTGCCCAGATACAGCAGTTAATTTTTCTTTGTGTTCCAGAGCAAACCACCCATCCTCCTAAACTTATACCAGAGAATGGCAGATGGCCATGTGCTTGCCAAACAGCCAAACATTCCCCTGGAAGGATTACCTTGGACAGAGTTTTGTGTACTCTTGTATGAGAATGTTGAAGCCCTGATCTTGAATTTCCACAAGGCAAATGAGAGGGTGAGTGTCCCGAGTCACCAGCTGCCTCTTCTGAGTTTAGTGACATTTGTTCACACTGCAGTCTCGTTATAAACGACTGATATTAATCCCTCCACAAGGATTTGGACGTTAACAAATGAATACCATTAACTGTGGCTTGTCCACTGCTCAGTTTGATGCAGTTGCCGTGGGCATTTAGATGTGACTGGAGTGTGCATCAAGTGTCTCAGCTCCACTTTCTGTGCACAGCATTCTGAAAGGACTAGCGACAGGGAGCTAATTAAAAGATAATAAATCCATCTTACTGATGAAGAAATTCACAGAATGTAGTCATTTACCATCATAAAGAAAGTCTTTATTTTACCACAGTCCAGAGGCAAAATACACTTTTACCAGGAATGCCATCTTTAAATTACATGTTTGTTTGAAAGAATGTCAGTGTGGGATTTTTTTGTTTAATTGTGACTTTTGGATTATGGCATTTTTATTCAGAAACACCATAGAAATACCTATTATAAAATATGTCAGTATTTGTGTGAAGGAAGAGTTGTACTTTTCTGAGTGATTTTAATGCAAGTGAGCTTACATGGCCTTTCTCTCCAGAAATCCTTGTGGTTTTAGGAAGGTAAAAAATCCCTTTTTAAAGAAGTCAGCTGGCTCCAGAGACTAAGTTATGTCAATCTTTAGAGTTTCACTTTGTGTTCTGGTTTATTTCTCTTTTAAAGTAGGAGGAAAGGGAAGGGGTTGAATATTGTTGTCAGTGTTTGTGGGGCTTCTGTCTTATTGTTGGTTGCTTTCTAATTAAGTATTGTTATTGAGACTGATTGTGAGGTCTCTAGGGCTCTTCTCAAGTACTTAGCAGCTTTTTTGGGGTTTTAGATTTTTTGTGTTGTACAAAACTTTTTTTCTACAGATCTGTGTGATCTATAGGGAAGTATCTTGCTGATACTTTCTAGTAACAAAGTGCAGGTGCGTGCATTTGGAGAGCATTGTTGCCTTGGTTCATTCCTCCATTTAGTTAAGGAGGTGCAGTGTTAAACCACAAGAGTAAATCCCTTCATGCTTGTTGAAAACACATCATAAACTTCTGAGCTGCTTGTAAGGAAAACATTCTCTATGCTAGAATTCCCTGAAATGTTTTTAAAACTTAATAATAATAATCTGGAATGCCTTGCTTTTCAACACACACACACAAAAAAAAAATTGAAGGCCCTTTTTAAATTAGTGATTGCAATAATTGTGTCATGACAAACTTCTAAAGGATATACTTGGATAATTTACTAATTTACTAAAATTTAGTACAACTCTTCAAAAAAAATGTATGAAGTGTCCAGCTGAGGTTTCCTACAAAGAGGGTGGCAAACATCTGCAAGGTAGTATAAGGATGGCAAAACCAAAACCAAAAAAGTACTTTGTTTCAAAATATATTTCAGTTTTGTTTTGAGAACCAAGTAATTAATCTGCCATGAAAGGGTTTTACTTAGTTTTAATAAAAATATTGAAGAAATAATAGTTTAGATTTTATGCTGGAATACTCTGTGCTTTAAAACTTAAAGTGGAAAGGTAAATAATACTTTCTTCTTAAATGCTTGTCACACAGATATCTCACCTAGAATATATTTGCAAGCACAAGACTGACACTATGAACAACCTTCAGCAGAACCAGGAGGATGCTTTGGAGAAAATGTCTGAACAGTTAAAAGCACAGGAGCATTGCTTACAGAAAGAAAAGCAATATCTTGAACAGCAGTACTCAAATCTCCTTGCAGAAATTCATGCAAGAGCACAGGTATGGTGCTGTGAACTATTTTTTCTTTAAACATTCAATGTATTATTTCAGTAGTTTAAGTCTCTTTACAGTTTAAGGTCATTTGGGAATTTTACTATATTTTTAAAGTAAAATTAAAACACCATGCAACAAATCATCCCATCATTGTGCTACTATTAACATCACTTACAATAAGAAATAAATGACTTTGTTGAAGCATTCTGAAGAGAATTTGGTCTACAGCCCAAATTTAAAAGCCTGATTTGGTCTACAGTTGGCAGTAATCTTTATTTTTTTTCTGAGAATAGTAAAGCTGTTAAGATCAAATTTGCTTGTTTTAAGAATTACAGAGGGAGGGCAGCAGCTACTTTTTCAGCCTCATCATTTGCAGAGATTGTATAGAGTAACAATAATGTGGTGTCACCTGGGGATTAATTTAATTATATATGTACTGCTCCTAAGACCAGTGGTAGATTTCAACAGTGTTAAGTGATTCTATTTTACTGATTCTATTTTCAGTGAGAAGTGGTTTAAAAGTGTAAAACTGTCACTGCTTGCTAGATGAGTTATTTCCAATCCAAAATGTTCCTTGTTATTCCACAGCCACTGTTTACTGTCTTTAACATCACATTCCTTCACACCTGTTTCAATTAAAACATTGTGAATAAAGGAAATAGATGCCCCTTTTTATTGTGAGCTAATGCAACTTACTTCATCAGAATAATGCTGTATTTTATGCAGACCTCAGGACTGAAAATCTTTGCATGCTGAAAAATTTAATCTGTCTAGTTTCATGTTCCAGCCTTCCTTACCTCTTTCCTCTTGCACTGGCTTCCTGCTTTGTAGATCAGTGTTCCCTCTGAAACTGGAGAATGTTATTACTGTTAAGTCAACTCATAAAACTGTACTGTGGGCACACAGGTGGTGTTGGACCTTCTGTGAGCTGTCAAGGTATTGATGGATTGTTGTCAGAAATCAGGAGGCCATTTGCATCTGATGATCATGCAAATTTCCCTCATACCATTGATTTGGCTTCATACATCTGATTCTGTAATTGTTTACTAGAAGAGATACTTCCATCAACATCATTACTAACAATTTTTGCTCCTTAAATGCATCATTTGAATGGCAAAATTAACAGTTATCTTTTAGCTCTTGTCTCAATAAAAACCATCTAGTTAAAATTTCTTCCATTTTTGCTTGGTTTGTTTCTGTCACAGGAATGTGAGGAAACATCACAGAAAAACAGGCAAAAACTGTATGGCCTTGAACAAATGTGCGAGAAACTGGCCCATGAATACAATTCTGTGAAAAATACATTATCGAATGCTTACAAGGACCACTCATCTCTGCTGGCAGCCTGTGCACTGCTGTCAGGGGCCCTGTGTCCTCTCTATGGCAGACTGTGTGCTATGTCTTTCCAAAGAGACCTTCTCCAGGACCAGGTGAACCTCCGCGAATTAGTGAACCAGGAGATCAGGACCCTCCTTAATGCTCTCCCTACGAACATGGAAAACAATCAAGACGAAGCAAGGCTGAGGCAGAGAAGAGCCAAACACCTGGTTTATGTGTTCCGAAGAGCTGTGATTGCAGTTCTGGCCTCTAACAGGCTTAGAGCTTTGGCCCAAAATTCTTGCTCCTTTTTTGTCTGGACAGATGGCTCAAGAGGAAGCCATGGAATTCAAGTTTGTGTGGGAGAATCCAGAGGCAGGCATCGTGGGGCACGTAAGTGGAATGTTCTTAAAGTGTTACATCAAATTACATGGTTAGGGAGTATTATTATTGTTGAGCATAAAGAGCCATTTAATGACATTTTGAAAAATATTATTTACGGATTTATGTTTTTTATGTTTCTTGACAAGTTTATTTCACTCTAAGAGGAAATGCCTAGTCTGTTAAGTGTTGCAAGAAAAATTGCAATTATACACATCAACTCAACATTGTCTGATATCCTTGATATTTGTGTTATGGATTTCAGAACCAGGCGCTATAGCATCTTCTGTGTGGTAATTATCTTGCAATGTTCCTAAATTATTCACCATCACCTTGTTTTTTGGTATTTTTTGAAAAGGTATTTCCTCTTATTATTTTAATAATTTTTAATATTTATTTCCGACTAAAACCCACAAAAAATGCTTTCTGTTTCAGGTAAAATATTAGCATATGATTTTGAAATTGTCTTTAGAGATTATGTCTACTTGTCCCTTTCTGTTGCCAGACCAGTTGATGCTTCCCCGTACGAGGGTTAATGGTATCAAAAATGTTTTTCAAATTAGAAGATTCCTCTACATTTTTTTTCAGTAGCTCTGGGAGCATGATTAATATGGTCTAAATTAGCCTGATTAATTTGCGGTTTATGTGCTTATTTTTGGCTAACTTCTGAAAGAGCTGGAGATAGCAGTGTGCCATACCCTAGTGCTTCAGTTATCCTGCTAGCCGCAATTCTGTTTCACAGGTTTTGAAGAGGAAGGAGTTGACTGTATTGAAGCACTTGGTTGGTTGACTAGCTCTAACCTCTATGCTGCAATAATCAGTTCCCTCTCCGAACTGCATGATATTCTCAGCACACCAGGTAATTTTAACAGTTTATTGTTGTAGCAGAAATTTATTAAAAAAATAAAGAATTCAGGGTGGTCACATCATTTCCAGTTTTAGGATTTTATCTAAACTATTCTGGATCATAGCTCTGAAGAGATATTTCTGAATATTATGATAGATACTTTTGACTAGAGGTTATATCCTGAGCTAATCAATACAAATTTTAGTGGGGTTGTTTCCCAGAAGGACTAACTTAATTGCAGGGTAAAATAATAACCCTCTTCTACATTCTCTGAATGATCACATCTCATGTATTGTTGGAACAGATTCATTTTCTTTAATGGCTGATAGGATATTTTATCCTTTCAGTATATAAAGCCATGGAAGAAGAAAGCTGGAGAGTGTTTGTGGAGTTTATTTGCACTGAGAACTTGAACAGGCTCCCTTGGTTCATCTGCATTGCTGCCATCCCTGGTTCTTTATTAACCTGTAGTTTTAGAGTCCTCACATTTTTGTCACAGAAAAAAGGATATTAGAAGAGGGATAATTTATATGAATAAAGGAAAATAGCAGGACAAAAACAAGGCGATGCATTTTCCAAAAGGCTAAACACTAAATTGCTATAAAAGTTGCCATTGAATCAAATGTGTTTAGATTCAGGTTTAGGCACTTTCCTCTTTGATCATGCTGTTTTCAATAAACTGAATTCATATCCTTAAAAAGCAAAGTTTGAACCATGTTTCAGTATTCACAGTATTCTGTGTTTCAGAATATTTGCAGGTTCCTTCCTGGTTAAATGAAAAAGAACCACATATTACAAGAAACTGGAACTAATAAGATGCTTGATGTTTCCTTTTTGTTGTTGTTTCTTAAAGATCCAAACTCCTGGCTTTCTGGACACTCACTCATCAGTGCAGCCAGGAACTCCTTTTCAAAACTGATGGACAATCTGAGCGTATTGATGGAGACAGTTCAAGGGAGCCCTTGTGGGTGCAGAGCTTACCTGGAGAGGGACTCCCTGATACAGAGGCTGGCTTGTGGACTTCACAGAGTAAATGCCCAGGCCCTGGAAACTGGATTGTATGACAGACTGCCCAGCACAGTGAGCAGATTTACAGTCCTTCACAGAAACAGAAGATTCACAATAACAGTGAAGCTCCCTTGATAGCACCCTTTATTTTGCTGGTGATGAGTCCATGAAAATGAAGTAGCACTATATGGACACTCAGAAGTTGATTTGTCACACATTATGGTGTGAATAGGTCTTTTCTTTTATTGAAAAAGAATTTTTGGTGGAGGTTTAGTGTATAACAGTAAAAGACTTTTTTTTTCCCAAGTTCTATCAGAACTGTATTAGCTTTATAAGTACAAATTTGCTTTTGTCTTGATGTAAATGTCCATGTTGCTTTTTATTAATGTTTTCTATATTCTCATGTTTACCAACCTTTCTTTCAGTAAAGATAAACTTACCTTTAACCAAAATGAAAGGATAAACTCTTTCTCTCATAATCTTTTATAGTAGACTTTAGGTGAAAATTGTACTTCCTTGTAAACAGAATTTGCAGTAACCCTTGGTAGGTGACAGGTTCAAACTTTTGCCCTTGTGTGTGTCTTTTAGAGATGGAGGAAAAATTATAGTTTTGTCTTAATTTTCTTGGGTATTAAATATGATTCATTTTATTGCTAAAATAGCAGATTTTATAGCCCATCAACTTGTTTTTGTTTACTGACAGAGAAACATAGCAATCTTGCAGCAAGAAGTATTTGAATTATCACGGAGGCTTCATACAGCAGAGGTAGAGTCCCACTCACTGCACCTACAGCTTGCAGAATTCAAATGGACTTTCAATGAGATGCAGAAGGATGCTGAAAAAGCCCACAGACTTCAAGAGCAATTAAATGCACTTCAACATGTAAGTATATCTGACATGGAGACTCTCTTGCTCAAAAGAGATTCTCCTTTCTACACATTTTTTATTTGTGTTCTTTTGGAAAACAAGCATAAAATTGATTTACTTTTAACAGAATTTTCCAGAAAACTTGCCTTGTAAATGTCACTAAACTAGAAGTCAGATGTATTGAGAAATACTCCTTTACCACTGGAGTGTCCTTTTGATTTGTAGAAGGAGGTATTGTGTATAAGTTACAGTTTGGTCTTCAGCAATCCGGGTTCTCCCATTTGTTGGAAATGTTGATGTGATTTATGTAACCTAAAAGAAAATTTCACTTCAACAGAGTAAAGTCAGCTGGAATGAGGGTATTCTATAAGAATGTTCATGAAATATAAATATAGCAGGTTAAACTCTGGATGGATGTTGATGAATGTTATAATAAATAAGATACTGATTTTGGTGGACCTGTTTCCCTGAAGAAGTAACTTCATGGCAGGGAGGAAAAAAAGCCTTTTGTACACAAAATGCACAAATGCACAAAATACCCCTGAGTCTTTTGCTGTTGCTGCTTGACTTACTGAAACACTGTGGCTTCCCCAACCTGAAGCCTAGTTGGTAGAACCTGTCAGTGTGTCCCTGTAATTTCTCTTTCCTTGCCTCCTTTGGGCTCAATTTTCCGTGGATATAACTTTTCTCTAGTCTCTCAGCCTCCTTTGGGCTGAATTCTCTGGGATCCTCCCTCGTGGGGAGTTCCACTTATCTCAGTCCTTATTATTGGAAGAAAACTCCCGAGCTCGTTAGAATCTTGTTTCTCCTGTTTATTGAAGGATCTTTACAAAACTTAACAGGTCTCTTCAGGCTGGTTACAAGGTTAATCTTTGTAATTTGGCACATTTCTTTCTTCTGGTGGTACAAACAAGGCCTTGTGGCTCACTTCGTGTCTGATGCACAAAATGGCCCCGAACTACACAGTTCTTTTATCTTTATACATATTTTCACCCAATTAACTATAGACACGTGTATTATTTTTCTTAATGACCCAATGACCCATCACCTCTGTGATGCACTGCGGCATTTTCTATCCAATCAATTACTATTACCCAAAAACCTCTAGGAGAAGAACATGAAGAAGAAAGAAGAAGGGACAAGGGACAACACCCTAAATTCTCCATCTTGTCTCCTGTTCTCTAAACTACTTTTTCACCCAGTGATTTAAAAAACTTTCTAATCTACACACTTACGCTTTTATCTAACTTTAGCATTTGTTTTCATGTATCACCATGAAAACATGCTCATGAATTTCATATTATATGAAATTCAGTGTTTCCTTGAATCTTAGAACTAAATATTAAAAACAAGGGCACACAGTCTGCATCTCAGAATCCAACATGTCCCAATCCAAACACTTCTAAGCAGAGAATATCTGCTACATCATAGAAGGATTCATTGTCCTTCCTGTTCCTAGCTAGTAAAATGGGATTTTTTTTTTCTTTTTTACTCAAAAATATCTAATCATCTTCAGTTTTGTTCTTAATAGGTTTTCTTCCCTTAGTGTTTTGGGACAGTTAGATAAAAATTGTCACATTTTAGATTGTAGTTGAAGTGCAGAAGATGAGTTTCCTTAAAGAATTATTTCTTCTTTCTGGAACAGTTTTTCGAGGAGCAAAGCAGTCCGCAAAGGAGTTTGCAAGGGTTAACAAGCTATCCACTAAAATTTTGTGCATTGATCTGCACAAAATTTTTCCTTCTAAATACTGAAGTGTTGCATTCTAGGGTGCAAATCTGAATAATGAATGTCAAGACTTTACATGAGTGTTCTTTATAAAAAAACACAGTAATTAACTGGTCTGCCATTTTATTGTTCAGTGATCTGTCTTCATGTTAAAAAACCTCAATACTAATCCTAGGCATGTGTTTATTTTAAAATTTGGTATTTTTGCAAATGGAACACAGGAAGTCAAGTAGGGAAACCACTGAATATAGTTACAGAATAAGACACAACTTCTTTCTCTTTCCAGGAAATAATCACCCAAGACAATATACATGACAAACTGGATAAAGCTTTGCAGCGTGAGCATGAGGCAAGATTGCTTTTGCAAGAACACCAGCAACGGCTTCAGGAGTTAAGTAATAGACTAGAATTGCACACATGTGCAGACTCAGATAGAAGCCAAGACTCAAAGGTATCTCTGACAGTAAGATTATTCTTCTGGAACAGTCACTAGAATTTTACCTTTTGTTAAATAAATCAAATAATGCAGTCTTTGTGTAAATAAAATAACAGGAGTAAATACACAGACACTGTTCAGTCTGCTGGACTTTTAGGCTACTGAGAAAACACTTCAGTGGCTTTTTTTTTTATTTTAAGCTATAGATGTTTTATTCTTAAAGATGTAAGAAAAAGTCTTCAGTGGGGGCTTGTTTGGGTTTTTTTTGCCGACAATCATTTTGTTTTCTAAAACACATCACACAGTACATAGCAATATACTAAAATATACTAAAAACGGGGGGGGCAGGAGGTGGGGTTCTGAGTCAGTAATGCTTTTGCTGGGAAATTCATAAAACTTCAGTATGCAGTGGTCCAAATCTACTTCACAATCAATTTGTCTTCCACATTGGTCAGTAGCCAATGGCATAAAGTGAAGTTTATTTGGGCTGATAAGTAGCTCTGCTCTCTGACTGCTGACAGAGCCTCTGTGATGCAATGCAGGAGCTGAGGAGAAGAGACCAAGTTCTGAATCACCAGAAGAGTCTCCTGAAAGACATGGAGCAGGACCGGCAGCGGCTGCGTGAGACTCTCCAGGAGGCAGAACATGCCCTCCAACAGGCAGCAAAGTGAGCCCTGGGCCTGGGGGATGTCACTTAAAGTGAACAAAAATTTCAATTCCTAATTCCATGGGCAGGATTTTAGACCTGGCAAGTGTAAGGCTAGCGGATAAAAGTACATCTATCTCTTTTTTAAAAAAATCGGGTACTGTCGTTCTAATTGGGAACGGCGGGAAGAACGACACGAGACTCTCAGGGGAGTCAGAACAGGAGAAATCCCCAGTTTATTGTTCTAGGTTTGTCTTATAGACCAGATTGTGGAAAATACAGAAAGGAAACTCTTATTGGTTAGTAAAGTACTACATTACCATCATTGGTCAGTGGGGTCACCACCCCCTGACCCTCTCTTGCAAGGAAAACAAGGAGAACAGACAAACAGCACCTGCAGGCTGTTTTCTGTCTTTGAGGATTGTTTGGAATCCTCCCATGAAATTCCCAGGCTAGCTCTCAGGCAGGGCTGGCAGGCCATGGGCCTGCAGCTTGCTCTAAAGCTAGCCTCCACAGGGTATAGTCTTCTTAAAACAAAAGTGTTAGTTCAGAATACCAGGTCATACATTTTATAGTTATGACATAATAGTGCTCCAAATTCTGAGTGTTGAAATAACTGGCAAACAAAATATCTGTGCTGTCTTACTGATCTGACAACATCTCTTTGGCAGATCCCTAAAGTTGTGTTTATTTCAGAAATGATTGTATGTTCTCTGTGTTTCCATCCCATCTTTTTATAGACACTTAATTTATAGTAAATACAGAAGCATCAGCTAGGGGACTTAGCTGCCAAAGGGACTGAAACCCATTTTGGACCTAGCTTTTCCTGTGGGACAAGACTGATCTTCCAGCTGATTTCAGGGAGTTTTGGATTTAGACCTAATCCCCACACCATTTACATCATAACCTAGAGTGGAAGGAAAGGCTCAGTCACTGGTCTTGAAAATACTGGTAGTTAAAAGGAGCCCCCTTGAACTGAAGAAGCTTATTACTAACCTATTCTTACAGTCATATGGTCAGATAAAAAATTAGATCTTTGCAGACTTTGTTTTCCAATACTTATCATAGTATGAAGTATGCATTATGAATATTGTTGTTCCATGGCTAGGATCTAAAAAAATTTTAGTTAATTAAAATTTCCCATTGTACCTGGGATCATTTGACCTCTGAAGAACAACATCTGAGAAGACTTAAGGGTTTTATGCTCCAGGGAAATAATGTAATTCATATAGTCCTCAATGAAATGTTTAACAAGCTAATTAAAATGACAAATGTTATTTGGTGTGATTTCACCAAAGCAGGTGTGACCTGCAGAAGGATTTGTTCTAAAAAGATTGCCCTTTTCATCCTGCTCTAATCTATTTTGGTCATTTTAGTAAAGATCATTCCTTATGGCCATACATATATCCAGAAAAGATTATTTTAATGTGACATGTCTTTAAAACTGGCATTTTTTTCCTGCTGTCTCAATTTTAGAAGACAGGTGTCTGCTAGGGAGGGCAGGAGCCTCCCTTGGAATGAAAATGTAGACCCCCTCCCTCCGAATTATTATAATTTTGAAATCAAGGGGGCCTCAGGCAGAGGTCTGGAGATAGGAATAACAGTTACTAGTTTACTAGTATATAATAACAAGGCAAACAAACAATAACTACAGCATTAACAACAAAACAGAACCATGATAGCCTTCTTGGCTGGGACGGGATAGGATGGAGAGGCTTTGCTTCACAAACCCCCTCGGGCGGGCAGTCCCGGTGCTCCTGCAGGGTTCTGAAGAACACTCAGCTGGAACAGGAGGGATGAGCAGAGATCCCGGGCCGGTGGCTGAGGTGTATCAGCAGCTCCGTGGTGGTGCCTGGCACTGCCACACGTCCCGGGAGGACAGGGGGTGCGAGGCTACCAACAAAGAGGGGAGAAGGAGAAGAAGAAGCAGCAACTCCATCTGGGAGATGGCGAATTCCCCTCTCCCCGTGGCAGCAGCTCCAGCAAAAAAGCGTCCTTCTCTGAAGCTGAAGAAGAAACCCCCAAACTGTCCCTGCCCTCCCCTTTTCCTGCCCCCTTCCCCAGCTGGGCCCAGGCGAACTCTTTGTGTTTTCTCAAGCACCCACCAAGTACCCGCAGCCAGGTTTTCCCTGAAACTAATGGGTAAAAATTCCACAGGTGAGCCAGAACTAAAAGAAGGTCACCTAACCCCCAGTACCTGTACATAGCAGCTGAATAGCAATAAAGAAATCTACCCTTCCCTTCATTATTTTAGCTACTCTTCACAAGAAATAGGGTTTTCTCCTCCCTTTGGAACATATAAGCAAAGCAGACGAAATAAACAGAATCTGTCAGTGTTTTCCAGCACAAGAATATAATACCACCCTGCAAGAGTCTTTTATGACTCTATATCCAAGCCATGACAGTTGTTCATTGATAGGCCTATAATTTCATCTATTTTAATTGCTTATCCTCAACGGAAGCACCTTTTGTATGGAAATGCACCAAACAGGGGTACATGAACTATTTTTAGGGTTTACATTGGAGACATGAATAAAAGAGAAAATCCTAACAGTTTGAATTATCAACAATTCTTTTACAAGATGTGACAGCCATGAAATAGCAGAAGATTAATTTCTGCATTGGTAGGGCTTCAGTTCTATAAAGTTACTCCATTGTTCTTGTTTAGTTTTTTGTTTTATTTTTCTTTTATAATAGAGACAAAGAGTTGATGATTAATCATATGAAAGCTGTTGATGCCACCCTGAATGCGGTAAGAATTTGAAGTGTTCCCTCTGATTTGTGTTTCCAAACATGCCAAAGCCTTAGAAGTGCTTATTCTCAGGGGAGAAGTTGTTGCAAAGCAACTTCCTTTCCTCAGAGTTGAAGTTTCTCCCTTCAACTTCTTCCATCTTAAAAAACCACAGTGAAATAAAATGCAAGTTTGTAGTACACAAGCAACTTGTTTTACTTGTTATGACAAAATTCTCTTTCCCCTCACTGAGCACTATTTCTGGTTGCCAAGTGAAAACTAATTGAACACAAAAAAAATCGGCAATTGTTGTGGAGTTAACCCTCTACTGAATAATGAGGTCACATACATGGTGGCTGTAAAACACATGGCTTTGTGCCTCCTACTTTAACCTCTGAAACACCATAAATAGGAAAAGACAGGAAGTCATAATTTGTGATCAGAAACTTCAGTGGTATTTTTTTAAAGGATATTTTAAATTTAATAATAATCTCGAGTTTTTGTACCCTGGTATAGGACTATTTGACAGTCTAACTAAGCTGTATATATTAACTATTCAGGAGAAACAACTATTTCCAACTATATCTCTAACGGCAGATGGGTTTTTATAACTGCTTTTAATCTAGAGCAACACAGAGCAAAAGAAGTATTTTCATTACACTGGAGTATCAATCTCCCTTACTACACCTTTAATTCCTAGCAACATGGAAATCTCTATTTTAGTTTCTGCATTCACCAAAACTGTTGTTAATTTAATTTTCAGATATCTTTTTCAAGTCTCTTTCCTTTAATGTTCATGGAAAGTGACAGAACCTAAACTGTGTGTTTCACCTACAGCAAACTGTACTGGTAGAACATTTCCTTTGTGCCACCACCATCTTCATAATGGTTTCTTTCAAACTTTGGAAGTGGATGTCATGCAGCAAGTGCTGTGTTTTTACAGTAATACACACATGCCTTATCCTTGGTCTTTCTCTTTTCAGACCAGGGAAAGGTGCTTTTATTTTTTATTTTTTCATAGCATCCTCTCCCAGAACTGCGAATTAGAGATTTATTTGCAATGAAAATTCAATCAGTTGTACTTTATTCATGAATTAGGTCCAGTGATCAATGCAAGTCCACTCAAGGAGCTCAAGGAGACCCAGTTCATGCCAGCTGGTGTGACTGAAGGCAAATTACCAGTGATACTGGGGTTTTTTTTTCCTTTTAGATCAGAGATCAGGCTGTGGCATCAGGTGCTGCAGCAGCCGCGCTACTCCCCAGCCTGAAGCTTGAGACCCTTTCAGAGGAAGCAATGAGGGGCAGGCCAGAGGCTACAGCATTCCAGGTTGGAGTCTAAAACCAATTCTTTTTAATTTTTTTAAATTTTCTTTCAATTTTTATATCTGAGATAGAACAGGCAGACAGACTGCTCTGAGAATGTGGAGAGCAAAAAGCTTCAAAGCTATTGCAGTCAACAGCTGGAAGATGATTTCCATGTATACTCTTGCATATGGTATTTCAGAGATGATGGCACCTCTTAATTTTACAGCATTAAATAACTGATGGGAATACAAACATGGACAAAAGTATATATACCTGAAAGTTAATATCCCTCTATCCTCCTCTCTTTTTTCCCCTTAATATACACAAGACTAACATCCAAGAAGGGCAGATTCTAAGCTGGAATTTTCTTACTGTCACCCTCTTGCATGCTGTATTGGTCCTGGTTTAGGGCAAATTTGGGAGAAAACCTCCAATGCCCCCCGCGCTGCGAAGCAAACCCACGTGGCCCTTTTCTCCCACCACCCAACCGGTTCGGGAAGAGATTTCTCTGACAGAAGTGGAAAAAACCTGGTTATTTCACAGGCTCAGCACTACCCAGTACAAAAATGAACGATATCAAATTACAAAACCTCTCGCCCTTCAGAAGAGATGACAAACTTCAGAGGGTCTCTTTCCTGCGGGTGTTCGCTCTGTTATCAGTCCCTCTGGCGCTGGAAAATGCCGTTGCCCAGGCTGGGCTCCCGGTAGTCCACAGGTGCAAGCTCCCAGTGCTCCCCCGAGTCCCCAGTTCAGAGCAGGTTCGATTCGTTTCAGAAAAGGGAAAGAAAACAGTCCAGGAAGAACTCTGCTCCGGCTAGTTGGAAAGCCAAGGCAATCTGTGTCTTGTTGTCTGTCTGTGCTGTAGTCAAATCTCCCAATGCGGGGGGAGCAAGTACAGTCTCTGATAACAGACTCAATGCTTCTTTTCCACTCACTTTTACTCTTAGATGGAATTTTAAGAATACAAAACCAGTGTCTGGGTTAGGTGGATGAATGGGGATACAATTTAACATTATAATCAACCCAGGACACATGCATACATGCATTTCAATGTGATAAAGATATAAATGATGTGTACATTATCATATGTCCATACTAAAATATGGAAATATGTAATGCCTTGAGATTCCCATGAAGCTTAATTAGCACAGATGAACTTTTCTGCCAAAGGGTAGAATTTCAAATGTTTCCCCAGTACTGTGATGATTTTAGAGCTGCACAAAAGGTCCCCACCAGTGGCATCTTTTCAAAAGAGGCATTGTGGCAATCACCAGCTTTAAAATCCTGCTTTTCTAATTTGCCAGTGGATGCTGCATTTTTTTTTTCTTTTTTTTACCCTCTGTCTTAAATCACAATCATTTTTGACCTCAGAATGATTGCAGAAGCATCTGCAGGGCAGCCTGTTCCTTCTTTCTTTCCAGAAGAGAATCAGAAATGCAAAAAGTTGCATTTCATATTTGCACAAAGTGCTTGTGTTATAACTAACATAGTACAGTACATGCTTGGGAGCTCACTGGTGGGGCAGAATTGTAAAGTTCTTGTTCACCTGGCAGCATCAGATACACTTGATAAATTAGGACATAAAACACCACCAATGACTCACATTCTGTGTCACTGTGAACTTCCTTTCAATGTGAACTTCCTTGTCTCTTTCCCTTTTCCTCTTTCTCCCTTTCCCCATCTCTCTTTCCCCCTTTTCCCTCTCTCTTTCCCCCTTTTCCCTCTCTCTCCCCTGCCCTCATCTTTAGTTTCTGTTTGATTCCTTTCCAAGCACATTTTTGAGGTTTTATTACAAAATTTGCCTTTCATAGCCAGAGGTCACCTAGTGGATTTTAATTTTACTCTATGCCAAACTGTATTGAGGGCAATCCTGCAGTCTTGGCTGAGGCAAGCAGTTAGGAAACTTGAGGGACACTTGACATTAAAAGCAGTGAAGCTGTTTGCAGGCACATCATCTAGAAATGCCTTAGTCGGTGATAAGCACATTTCAATTAAAGGCCTTATAATTGGCAAGAATCCTCTTTTAGGACTAGAGCCACAGGACCAAGACATTTTGGAGATTCCTTCTGATGAGAAAAGATGTCATACGGGTTAATTTGCCACTAATGTTTCCTAGACACCACAATGAAATAACTTGATTAATTTTAGCTGTGTTAACATCTATTGTGAAAAGCAGCAGTGTGAAACCAAGGAAAGGAAAGATGAAAAAATCTTTCTAAATTCCTGTTTATGGTACTAAGCTTATTTTTGTTTATACCACAGGTTTACATTCAAAAGACCAATTTCAAACTATCTGAAGGGAGAAATTATAACAAATAAAATGTGATTAACCATTGTAAAGACCAATAATTTCAAGGGTTAGTTGAGAATACTTGAGGTAAATACAAAGTTTCCAGTACTGCCAAATCATTTGTGCTCTCTTGCCCTGCTATCTTTATCATCAGTCTAATCAGTATAACAAAATAGGGGCATTCTTCCACTACATACATGGGAACAGTTACTTTTTTCCAGTTATATTGCAATCAGATTATTTGTTTTTTCAGCTTTGTAGGTTTATAGTCTTTCTTCTGTTAATTTTTTTTTGCTGAGGATTGGAAAGATTAGTAAATTGACTAATTTTGGAAGTGTGAACATTAGCCTGAAATTGTGTTGTAATTTTTTGGGGAACAGAAATGGAACCTGCACTGAATCTTGTATTGAAATATAATGAAAAAACTTTATCAAGAACTCATTGCTGCACTGAATGCTTGAAAATATGTCATCAAAGCATGTTCTAAAGTAGAGTGTGGAGTCATGTCCTTTTCTTAAATGATATTAATATTCAAGATTTGGGAATAAATACAAAATCCAGTGTTAGGCCTTTCTGATATTTAAGTCCTGGGACTGAAATTCTGCCTGGCTTGCAAACAACTATTTGATGTCTCTGCAAAAAAATATTGCACCTTTTGTAACAAATTGGGATGTTTCCTATTTGGCATTTCAGTGGAGCTTGCCAGGCATTAATTATTACTTTTATTGTTATTTAAAGAATGTGCTCATAAGTTTTATGGAGCTCTACTCATTGGCATCTGCCAGAGCTGAAGAATTAACAAGAGGAAGAGAATCTTCATGGGTTCAACCTGAAGCAGCTGATACACCTCCTGCTCCTGTTTCCAAAGGTGAGTATACTTTTCAAGCAATTAAGAGTCACTTGGATGTGAGTTCTGAGCCAGCATCTTCCTTCCTGCTACACAGCTTCTGTAGGCAAATACCGCAATACCTAATTGCTGACATAATGGAGCAACAAAATTAGTGCGAACAGAAACATTCAGAGAAATTTTTCCGAAGAGAAAGGGAAAGATAAAAGCAACCGCAGGAACTGAAATTACCACTGCGTGTTTCTTGAATAGTATACTATTAGATAGGGGGTTTTTTTTTGTTTCAGATTGGATGTTGTTGCTTGGATTTTTTGGTTTCAGAGAGAGGTAATGGTGGGTGGATGTCTTTTGTGTTCTTACTTTTTAATAATGCCTTCCTTCCTTCCTTCCTTCCTTCCTTCCTTCCTTCCTTCCTTCCTTCCTTCCTTCCTTCCTTCCTTCCTTCCTTCCTTCCTTCCTTCCTTCCTTCCTTCCTTCCTTCCTTCCTTCCTTCCTTCCTTCCTTCCTTCCTTCCTTCCTTCCGCACTTCCTTCCGCACTTCCGCACTTCCTTCCTTCCGCACTTCCTTCCTTCCTTCCTTCCTTCCGCACTTCCTTCCTTCCGCACTTCCTTCCACACTTCCTTCCTTCCTTCCTTCCTTCCGCACTTCCGCACTTCCGCACTTCCGCACTTCCTTCCTTCCTTCCGCACTTCCTTCCTTCCTTCCTTCCTTCCTTCCTTCCTTCCTTCCTTCCTTCCTTCCTTCCTTCCTTCCTTCCTTCCTTCCTTCCTTCCTTCCTTCCTTCCTTCCTTCCTTCCTTCCTTCCTTCCTTCCTTCCTTCCTTCCACACTTCCTTCCGCACTTCCTTCCGCACTTCCACACTTTCTTCCGCACTTCCTTCCTTCCTTCCACACTTCCTTCCGCACTTCCTTCCTTCCGCACTTCCTTCCTTCCGCACTTCCTTCCGCACTTCCTTTCGCACTTCCTTCCTTCCTTCCGCACTTCCTTCCGCACTTCCTTCCGCACTTCCTTCTTTCCTTCCTTCCGCACTTCCTCACTTTTGCACTTTCTTCCGCACTTTCGTCAGCACTTCTTTCTGCACTTCCTTCCACATTTCCTTCCTTCCTTCGGCACTTCCTTTCGCACTTCCTTTCGCACTTCCTTCCTTCCGCACTTCCTTCCTTTCCTCCTTCTGCAGTTTCTTCCTTTTGCACTTCCTTCTCTCTTTCCCTCCTTCCCCTTTACCCCCTTACCCTCTCCCCCCTTCCTCCCCTCCCCTCTCCTCCCCTAATAACTTCTTCCTTTCTTTCTTTCTATTATAGACCATTAGCATTTTTCTAATAGCCTTTCCTTGCAAACATAGCCGTTTCTGTTCTCTGCTTTTCTTTCTGTTTTAAAATTTGCTTTCTCTGAACAGGTAATTTTCAGCCTCTTGTTCCGCTCCAAGCAGCAGGTAAACCTCCTGCTTCTGCCCCTGCTCCTCCTCATGATGGTAAGTGTGCTTTTCAAGCAATTGGATCCCACTTGGATTTGGGTTCAGAGCCCGCATCTCCCTTCATGCTGCACAGCTTCTGTAGGCGAATACAGCAATGCTTATTGCATTTCCTTGCTTTTTAAAATTTATTTTCTCTGAAATAAATTGACTTTCTAGTGACAGAATCTTTTTGCCATCACTTTGAAACCCAAGCTGCCGTGCCATGTGTTCTCTACTAGTTTAAAAAGAGACAGTGGGCGATTCCAAGTTAGAACTACAGTTTAATAGGGAAATTAAAATAAAGGCAGAAAACACTGGCTTAAAGAGACAAGAGTCAGGATGCAACCTGACACTTTGTTGGTCAGGTTGGTGTGGTCAGGTTTGGTGGTAGTAGTTGTCCAGTTAAATGGTGTCTGCAGTCCTGTTGAGTGATAGATGTGGTTCTGCTGAAGGGGGGATCCTCTAGAAGGGTCTGGTTTTCCCTTGAAGGTCCAGTGATGGTTATGCAGCTCTTCTCCTCTGAGAAAGCAGGCTGCTCTGGTGTTCCGAACCTCAGATTATATCCAGGTAGGATGCTTGGCTCTCCCCCTTGGGCAGAGCATCTCACAGTGGGATGATGTAATTTTATGAGTCATGCAGTGAGGCCTTAATGACTCATTAACGGAGATAGCCCCCTGGGGAGAGTTATCAGGAAATGAGTCATGGAGACAATGAAGAAAACTGCCCCATTTATCTTAACAGCTTGCAAAGATATAGAGTTTCTATATAGAGTACTAATACGGTACTTACTGTTTGATTATGTCTCACATTATAACCTAAGACACTGAAGTAAATTTACCTTCTCTGAACAGACTCCTTTTGGCTTCGGATTGAACCGGAAGAAGACGGTACACGTCCTGCTCCTGCTCCTGCTGGTAGATCTCTTTTCAAGCAATTAGAGTCACTTGGATGTGGATTCTTACTTAGCACCTCCCTTCACGCTGCAGAGCTTCTGCAGGCAAATACAACACTTAAATGTAAACCTAACAGACCAATGAAGCTTCTGCTAACATATTGAAATAGCCATTTCTTGCAACCATAACCATTTCAGTTCTGTGCATTGCCATGTTTTTTAAAATTTACTTTCTCTAAACTAAATTTACTTTCTCTGAACAGACTCTTTTTGGCTTCCTGTTTTACCACAAGCAGCTCGTCCACCTCCTGCTCATGCTCATGATGGTAATTCTGCCTTTCAAGCAATTAGAGTCACTTGGATGTGGCTTCAGAATCAACATCTGCCTTCATGCTAAAATGCCTCTATAGACAAACACAATACTTAATTGCAAATGTTATGAAGCAGAAAAACTGGTGCTAGCAGAAACATGTGACTTTTCACAGAAGAGAAAGTGGATGGTGAAAGTTAACACAGGGATTAAAATTACTACTGCATTATTTTTTTTCCTATTCATCTATTTGCTTGGATATATTTGATTTTAGTTTGAGTTTCGTTGTTTGGTTGGATTCTTTCAGTTTTGGGGAGTGGTAATGGTGGGTGTGTGTGAGTTTGGTTTATGAGGGGTTTTTGTTAGGTTTTTTATTTTTACTGTTTTAAATTCATTCTTTCATTAGTTCTTTTTACCACATATCTTTTCCTTTCTTTCTGTCATAAACCAATACTATTTTTGTAAAGGCCTTTACTTGCAACCACAAACATTTCAGTGCTGTGCATTTCCTTGTTTTTTAAAATCTAATTTTCTTTAATTTCAAAATTACTTGCTCTGCATAGAATCTTTTTGGGGTCGTATTGGACACCAACTAGCCAAAACACCTCCTGCTCATGCTCGTGACAGTGATGGTAAGTCTCCTATTCAAACAATTATAGTCATTTGGATGTGGGTTCCTGCCCAGCACTTCCCATCATGCTGCACAGCTTCCATAGGCAAATACGACAACACTTACATATAAACCTAATGGAGCAAAGAAACAAGTGTTAACAGAGCCATTCTGAGACATTATTTTAGAAGATGAAGGGGATGGTAAAAGAACAACATAGGGATTAAAAAAAAAAATGAGATTTTATTCCATTAGTCCATATTTGCGTGGACATTTTAGGTTTTAATTTGGGTTTGGTGGCTTGGTTGATTGAAAGTTTTTGTTTTGTGGA
>CM063636.1:14470354-14500988 GCA_032357785.1 Periparus ater | reverse complement strand
GCCAGGTATCACATGGGAGGATATGTCCACTGATGACCCCAAACCTGTTCTGCCTGGTGTCACACTGGAGGGCATGTTGGTTTCAGACATACTGTAGGTTCTGCCAGTAACCACACTGGAAGGTATGTTGGATGCAGACACAGTGTAGGTTCTGTAGGGTCTCACACCAGCAGTTGTGTTGCTTCCAGACACAGTATAAGTTCTGTGGTGTATCACATCGGAGGATAGGTCAGTTTCAGGCTGCAGCAGCCAGAAATCTTGGCCATAACTCTGGTCAAGCTGACTTTTCGGTGCACAGCTAAAATGTTGATGTCTTGGCTCTCTCCATTGTGCTGAAATAAGAAAAAGAATGAAAAACAAGAAAGAATCTGCATTTGCTGTTAAATACAGAGTATGTCACAAAGGTACGTATGTGAAGTACTTGTAAATGTTTGGATCTTGTCTTAAGTCCTTATTTGAAACACAGGACACCTGATTATAGATATTAATCTTTAATAGACAAAGGACATTAGCACAAGTATCCTGCCTTAGGTAGGGTTGGAAAATAATAGCTGTTTATTTGAAGTGCTACAAATACTTACCTAAATGTAATTTACCCTCATAATTATGATTGCTAAGGTGTGTTTTTTAATCATGTAAACAAACTTATTGTACAATCTCTCTGTCACTGTTATTGGGGAACACTTGCCCTGTAAGCCACAGAAGGGACTGATTTACTTCTGGACATGTTTCACCATGAGTTGAAATCAACACTTAATACTCTTCAAGTATTAGTCAGGCATATTGTTACTTGCAACATTTAAAATAACTGTAATATTCAAATATGTTGCCATAGTCTGACAAGTTAAAAGGTCACACAACAAGAATACTGAGTAACAAAGAATTTTTTCATAGAAAAGGCACTTTCTTTACCAAATAGAATGTGTGGGGTTGAACTACTGTGTTTTTTAACACCTTGTCCGAAGTTACGTAATGTGATTTATAACATAAGTTTCATATTGTTATCATTTTAAGCTGTGTGATTTCTACTATTTGATTCCAACTATTACTTGTGTAAGGAAAGCCACATGACAAAGTGAGCCTTTGTACTGGGATACCTTTATTCCTTGGCTATGCCGTAATGTTGGCAAGGGATGGCCAGTTGATTAAAATCAGGTAAGAATTGCAAATACTCCAGTATTTGTTGTGAAAAAGTAGTTTCTGGGAGACATCACAGCTTGGTGTGTTCAGCATTATAAACACTTCCAGCTTAATAAATGTTGTCAGCGTGCCCTTCTGGTTTTGTCTGTACTGATATCTCCATTCTTTCATGTCTGCAATCATCTCAATAGTTGGGAAATTCTCTTTTGTGGCCTATCTATGTTGGTTTTGCATGGGTCAATTTTTGGTGAGGAGGGAAGAAGCCAGCCATGGAAATGATTTTTCTGTGAGGAGCTGCTAAAAGCTTCCTCCGTGTCCAGCAAAACCAATCACCAGCTGCCTCTTAGAATAGGCACAGTGCTAAGCCAATTAAAAAAGCCAGTAATGCCTCTATGATAACTTATTTACAAAAGACAAAACCTTGGGAACTCCCTTTTTCTTCCTTGGAGGGGTGGGTAGGTGCTGGGGCCCTCCCGGCTTGGGGCTGGCCATGTGGCCAGGACCGTGAGGCCAAAATTGGCATTGCTGGGGTAGCACCATGCAGTTGCAGCTACCTCAGCATGGCTTGAAATGAACTTTATTTGTTTAGCTGCTTTTAGCCAGCCATGCTGCGAACAGAAGGGCAAAAGGCTGTGGCAGTGGCTTTTTTTTCCTTTTCAGTGCTCTGCATGAAGGGAGGCGCTGAGTGGAGCCAGCATGGCCCATGTGGCGTCTGTGGGAACCACATGACCAGCAGTGAGAGGCATGGCGAGCAATTCCCCAATGGAGAGCAATTCCACTCCCAAAAGTGGAGCCTGGACTGGATCAACCTTTCAACTCTGAAGAACAGCTGAAGAACTCTATAAAACTTTTCAGTTGCTAGAACTTGAGAACAAACAATATTAACACTAATTCTCTCCCAAGTCAGAGAAAAGGTGAAGACCTGTGAGGAGAACAACATGGCGACACTAAGCAAAAAGATGGATGGGGAGGAGGAGGTGCTCTGGGCCTCAGAGCTGAAATTCTCCTGCAGCGGTGGTGAGGACTATAATACAACAATCTATTTCCCCGTGGTTCATGAAGTGCGTGGGGGAATGCAGAATTCACTCGCAGCCTTTGAGAAAAAGGTGCTCACGCTGGAGCATGTGGATGCTGAGAAGCTGTGATCTGGTGAGAGACATGAACAGAGAGAGAGAGACAGAGAACCCTTGCTTCCAGAGAGAGACGAAAAAGACCCTTGCTTTTATACTAGAACAGCTTAAAACAAAACCCCCATGAACAAAATGGCCCAGGAAAAAAACAGCTGTGCGTGGAATGCTGTCCATGGGAGAGAATCACATTGCAGCAGATTTGGGCAGGGCTGCTACTCTTGAAAATTAGAACCACGTTGGAAAAGTTCACAGAGAACTGCCTCCCTTGGGGAAGACCCCATGGCATAGCAGAAGAGACTCCTCACCCTAAGCAAATTGAAGAAAGGTTTTTAGAAGTGACAAACTGACTGAAAACCCTATGTTTTTGTCTCCCTGTGTTGTTAGTGGGAAGGAAAGAAGGGCTGGAGGAGGAGAAAAGTGGTTTTAGTTCTCAATATCCTTTTTAAATTCTGTTAATAGATTTTTCTTTATATATTTGAAAGTTTTGAGCCTGTTTTGCCCTTAAAGCGTTTTCCTCCTAATCCTTATCTCACCTCATGAGCTTTTTAATTGTTCTTTCCCCCTCCCCTGCTCAACTATGGCAGAGAATAGGTAAATTATTTTTTTGTAGTTACACTGGCATTTGCCAGTATCAAACCCACAACACGATCAGATTTTACTTTGCTTATTACCACTGTAGGAACATTCACACATTCAAAGCAAACCATCCAGTATAAACAGTACTAAGAAAAAGTTAAAATTATTTGAGGTCCAGGTTTACTGAACTCTGTTCTACACTATTTCCAAGAAAAAAATGCAAGACAGAGGGTAACAAGAAAAAAACCCAATCTGATGAACTTCTACAACTTCGGAGAAAGTAAAGTTTAAAAAGCAAGGAAATGCAACGAAGTGAAATGCTTATTGTTGCAAGGAATGGCTGTTACAAAATTGTTAATGGTTTAAAACAGAGAGAAAGGAAAACACCTTTGGTTAAAAAAAAATAAAAAAAAAAAAGGTAGAATTTAAAGATAGTAATAAAAGAAGAAAATCAAAAACCTAACACTGACCCACCTGCCAACAACACTACCCAAAACCAAAAAAATCCAACTAACCAAGCAACCAAACACAATCAAAAATAAAAATATGCAATCTAATGCGGATGACTAGAAAAAAGAAACTACAAAAATTTAAGTACAAAAAATTACAAAAATATTAATCTCTGTCTTATAACCTTTTGTTCTGAAAAATGTCTCAGAACATTTCTGTTTGCATTAGTTGTATTGCTCCACTATGTTTAGCTGTAAATATTGCTGTATTTGCCTGCAGAGTCTGTGCAGCAGGAAGGGAGATGATGGTTCTGAACGCACATCCAAGTGACTCTTATTGCCTGAAAAGCAGACTCACTGTCAGGAGCAGGACCACGAGGTGTACTGGTTCCTTGGGATACAAATTGAGACGGAAAAGATTCTGCTCGGAGAAAGTAAATTTGATTCAGAGGAAATAAATTTTAAAACCAATGAAATGCACAGAACTGAAAAGGTTGTGGTTTCAAGGAAAGGCTATTTCAAAAATGCTAATGGTTTGTAAGAGAAAGAAAGGAAAAAGCTTCCAGTAAGAAAGAAAGAAAAAGAGAAGGAGAGAGAGAGGCAGGGCAAGCAGGGCAGGCAGGGAGGCAGGAAGTCAGGCAGTCAGGCAGGCAGGCAGGCAAGCAGGCAGGCAGGGAGGCAGGAATGCATGAAGGCAGGCAAGAAGGCAGGAATGTAGGAAGACGGGCATAAAAGCAGGAAGGAAGGAAGGAACTGCGGAAAGAAGGAAGGAAGTGCAGAAGGAAGTGCAGAAGGAAGTGCGGAAGGAAGGAAGTGAGGAAGGAAGTGAGGAACTGCGGAAGTGCGGAAGTACAGAAGTACGGAAGTGCGGAAGGAGGGAAGTGAGGACGGAAGGAAGTGCGGAAGGAAGTGCAGAAAGAAATGAAGGAAGTGTGGAAAAAAGGAAGGAAGGAAGTGCGGAAGGAAGTGCGGAAGGAAGTGCGGAAGGAAGGAAGTGCGGAAGGAAGGAAGTGCGGAAGGAAGGAAGTGCGGAAGGAAGGAAGGAAGTGCGGAAGGAAGTGCGGAAGGAAGGAAGTGCGGAAGGAAGGAAGTGCGGAAGGAAGGAAGGAAGTGCGGAAGGAAGTGCGGAAGTGCGGAAGGAAGTGCGGAAGGAAGTGCGGAAGGAAGGAAGGAAGGAAGGAAGGAAGGAAGTGCGGAAGTGCGGAAGGAAGTGCGGAAGGAAGTGCGGAAGGAAGTGCGGAAGGAAGTGCGGAAGGAAGGAAGGAAGGAAGGAAGGAAGGAAGGAAGGAAGGAAGGAAGGAAGGAAGGAAGGAAGGAAGGAAGGAAGGAAGGAAGGAAGGAAGGAAGTGCGGAAGTGCGGAAGTGCGGAAGTGCGGAAGTGCGGAAGGAAGGAAGGAAGGAAGTGCGGAGTGCGGAAGTGCGGAAGTGCGGAAGTGCGGAAGTGCGGAAGTGCGGAAGGAAGGAAGGAAGGAAGGAAGGAAGGAAGGAAGGAAGGAAGGAAGGAAGGAAGGAAGGAAGGAAGGAAGGAAGGAAGGAAGGAAGGAAGGAAGGAAGGAGGAAGGAAGGAAGGAAGGAAGGAAGGAAGGAAGGAAGTGCGAAAGGAAGTGCGGAAGGAAGGAAGTGCGGAAGGAAGGAAGGAAGTGCGGAAGGAAGTGCGGAAGGAAGGAAGTGCGGAAGGAAGGAAGTGCGGAAGGAAGTGCGGAAGTGCGGAAGTGCGGAAGTGCGGAAGGAAGTGCGGACGTGCGGAAGTGCGGAAGTGCGGAAGGAAGGAAGGAAGTGCGGAAGGAAGGAAGGAAGTGCGGAAGGAAGTGCGGAAGTGCGGAAGTGCGGAAGTGCGGAAGTGCGGAAGGAAGGAAGGAAGGAAGGAAGGAAGGAAGGAAGGAAGGAAGGAAGGAAGGAAGGAAGGAAGGAAGGAAGGAAGGAAGGAAGGAAGGAGGAAGGAAGGAAGGAAGGAAGTGCGGAAGGAAGTGCGGAAGGAAGTGCGGAAGGAAGTGCGGAAGGAAGGAAGGAAGGAAGGAAGGAAGGAAGGAAGTGCGGAAGGAAGGAAGTGCGGAAGGAAGTGCGGAAGTGCGGAAGTGCGGAAGTGCGGAAGGAAGTGGGAAGGAAGGAAGTGCGGAAGGAAGGAAGGAAGTGCGGAAGGAAGGAAGGAAGGACGGAAGGAAGGAAGGAAGGAAGGAAGGAAGGAAGGAAGGAAGGAAGGAAGGAAGGAAGGAAGGAAGGAAGGAAGGAAGGAAGGAAGGAAGGAAGGAAGGAAGGAAGGAAGGAAGGAAGGAAGGAAGGAAGGAAGGAAGGAAGGAAGGAAGGAAGGAAGGAAGGAAGTGCGGAAGGAAGGAAGTGCGGAAGGAAGTGCAGAAGGAAGTGCGGAAGGAAGGAAGTGCGGAAGTGCGAAAGTGCGGAAGTGCGGAAGTGCGGAAGGAAAGAAGTGCGGAAGGAAGTGCGGAAGGAAGGAAGTGCGGAAGTGCGGAAGGAAGGAAGTGCGGAAGGAAGGAAGTGCGGAAGTGCGGAAGTGCGGAAGGAAGTGCGGAAGGAAGTGCGGAAGGAAGTGCGGAAGGAAGTGCGGAAGTGCGGAAGTGCGGAAGGAAGGAAGTGCGGAAGTGCGGAAGTGCGGAAGGAAGTGCGGAAGGAAGTGCGGAAGGAAGTGCGGAAGGAAGGAAGTGCGGAAGGAAGGAAGGAAGTGCGGAAGGAAGGAAGTGCGGAAGGAAGGAAGGAAGTGCGGAAGGAAGGAAGTGCGGAAGGAAGTGCGGAAGGAAGGAAGTGCGGAAGGAAGTGCAAAAGGAAGGAAGGAAGGAAGTGCGGAAGTGCGGAAGTGCGGAAGTGCGGAAGGAAGGAAGGAAGGAAGGAAGGAAGGAAGGAAGGAAGGAAGGAAGGAAGGAAGGAAGGAAGGAAGGAAGGAAGGAAGGAAGGAAGGAAGGAAGGAAGGAAGGAAGGAAGGAAGGAAGGAAGGAAGGAAGGAAGGAAGGAAGGAAGGAAGGAAGGAATAAAGGAAGTGCGGAAGGAAGGAAGGAAGTGCGGAAGGAAGGAAGGAAGTGCGGAAGGAAGGAAGGAAGTGCGGAAGGAAGGAAGTGCGGAAGGAAGGAAGGAAGTGCGGAAGGAAGTGCGGAAGGAAGTGCGGAAGTGCGGAAGTGTGGAAGTGCGGAAGTGCGGAAGTGCGGAAGTGCGGAAGTGCGGAAGGAAGGAAGTGCGGAAGTGCGGAAGTGCGGAAGTGCGGAAGTGCGGAAGGAAGGAAGTGCGGAAGGAAGGAAGGAAGGAAGGAAGTGCGGAAGTGCGGAAGGAAGGAAGTGCGGAAGGAAGGAAGGAAGGAAGGAAGTGCGGAAGTGCGGAAGTGCGGAAGGAAGGAAGTGCGGAAGGAAGGAAGGAAGGAAGGAAGGAAGGAAGGAAGGAAGGAAGGAAGGAAGGAAGGAAGGAAGGAAGGAAGGAAGGAAGGAAGGAAGGAAGGAAGGAAGGAAGGAAGGAAGGAAGGAAGGAAGGAAGGAAGGAAGGAAGGAAGGAAGGAAGGAAGGAAGGAAGGAAGGAAGTGCGGAAGGAAGGAAGTGTGGAAGGAAGGAAGGAAGTGCGGAAGTGCGGAAGGAAGTGCGGAAGGAAGGAAGGAAGTGCGGAAGTGCGGAAGGAAGTGCGGAAGGAAGTGCGGAAGGAAGGAAGTGCGGAAGGAAGTGCGGAAGGAAGTGCGGAAGGAAGGAAGTGCGGAAGGAAGTGCGGAAGGAAGTGCGGAAGGAAGTGCGGAAGGAAGGAAGTGCGGAAGTGCGGAAGTGCGGAAGGAAGTGCGGAAGGAAGGAAGTGCGGAAGTGCGGAAGGAAGTGCGGAAGGAAGTGCGGAAGGAAGGAAGTGCGGAAGGAAGTGCGGAAGGAAGGAAGTGCGGAAGGAAGGAAGTGCGGAAGGAAGGAAGGAAGGAAGGAATGAAGGAAGGAAGGAAGGAAGGAAGGAAGTGCGGAAGTGCGGAAGTGCGGAAGTGCGGAAGTGCGGAAGTGCGGAAGGAAGTGCGGAATGCGGAAGGAAGTGCGGAAGGAAGATAGGAAGTGCGGAAGAAAGTGCGGAAGTGCGGAAGTGCGGAAGTGCGGAAGTGCGTAAGTGCGTAAGTGCGGAATTGCGGTAGTGCGGAAGTGCGGAAGTGCGGAAGTGCGGAAGTGCGGAAGGAAGTGCGGAAGGAAGTGCGGAAGGAAGTGCGGAAGGAAGGAAGTGCGGAAGGAAGGAAGGAAGTGCGGAAGGAAGGAAGGAAGTGCGGAAGGAAGGAAGGAAGTGCGGAAGGAAGGAAGTGCGGAAGGAAGCAAGTGCGGAAGTGCGGAAGTGCAAAAGTGCGGAAGTGCGGAAGTGCGGAAGGAAGGAAGGAAGGAAGGAAGGAAGGAAGGAAGGAAGGAAGGAAGGAAGGAAGGAAGGAAGGAAGGAAGGAAGGAAGGAAGGAAGGAAGGAAGGAAGGAAGGAAGGAAGGAAGGAAGGAAGGAAGGAAGGAAGGAAGGAAGGAAGGAAGGAAGGAAGGAAGGAAGGAAGGAAGGAAGTGCGGAAGGAAGGAAGGAAGGAAGGAAGGAAGGAAGGAAGGAAGGAAGGAAGGAAGGAAGGAAGGAAGGAAGGAAGGAAGGAAGGAAGGAAGGAAGGAAGGAAGGAAGGAAGGAAGGAAGGAAGGAAGGAAGGAAGGAAGGAAGGAAGGAAGGAAGGAAGGAAGGAAGGAAGGAAGGAAGGAAGGAAGGAAGGAAGTGCGGAAGGAAGGAAGGAAGGAAGGAAGAGGAGGAAGGAAGGAAGGAAGGAAGGAAGGAAGGAAGGAAGGAAGGAAGGAAGGAAGGAAGGAAGGAAGGAAGGAAGGAAGGAAGGAAGGAAGGAAGGAAGGAAGGAAGGAAGGAAGGAAGGAAGGAAGGAAGGAAGGAAGGAAGGGAGGGGAAGTAATTAAAAAATGTGAAACCAACAGCCACCCACTAACCTACCACCACTTCCCAAAACTAATAAAATCCCTTCAACCAACCCCAAACTAAAATAAAAAATACTCAAGCAATATGGATAGATGGAAAAAAATTGCAGTAGTAATATTAATCCCTTTGTTAACTTTCACCAACTCCTTTTTATTTTGAAACAAGTCTCAGAACATTTCTGATAGCATTTATTTTTTTGCTCCATTATATTTACAACTGATTTTTGCATTTACCTATAGAATCTGTGAAGCAAGAATGGGATGCTGGCTCTGAGTGCACATCCAAGTGAATCTAATTGCTTGAGAAGCAGACTTACCATCAGGAGCCAGAGTAGGAGCAGGAGTAGCAGGAGCAGGAGGTGTAACGCTTGCTTGGGGTGAAACACGAGGTTGAAAAATATCTGTTCAGTAAAAGTAAGTTTTAAAAAGCAAGGGAATACACTGAATCTGTGCAGAAGCTACAAAATCTGTGCAGCAAGAAGGGAGATGCTGGCTGTAAACTCACACATCCAAATGACTCTAATTCCTTGAAAAGCAGACTCACCGTCAGGAGCCGGTGTAGGAGCAGGAGTAGCAGGAGCAGGAGGTGTAACGCTTGCTTGGGGTGAAACACGAGGTTTAAAAATATCTGTTCAGTAAAAGTAAGTTTTAAAAAGCAAGGAAATGCACCGAATAGAAATGGTTATTGTTTGCAAGGATAGGCTGCTACAAAATGTTTATGATTGATAACAGAAAGGAAAAATAAAAAGCACTTGGTTTAAAAAAATATAAATAATAGAAATCAACTAAAAGATGTACTAAACAAAAAAAAAAACCAAACACCCACCCACTCACCTGAACTGCTCCCCAAAACCAAATAGTGCCAAGAAACCCAGCATCCAAACCAAAACTAAAACAAAAAATACCGCACTACAAAATAGGGACTAATAGAAAAAAACCGCAAAAATAATTTTAATCCGTGTGTTAGCTTTCAGCATCCCCTTTCTCTTCTGAAAAAAAGTCTCAGAATATTTCTGTTAACACCAGTTTTAATGCTCTGTTATGTGTACAAGTAAATATTGCTGTATTTGCCTTAGAAGTTGTGCAGCATGAAGGGAGATGCTGTCTAGGAACCCACATCTGAGTGACTATTTTTGCTTGAAAACCAGACTTACCATCAGGAGGAGGAGCAGGAGTAGGAGGTGTAACGGGTGCTTGGGGTGCAACGCTAACCAGAAAAATATCTGTTCAAAGAAAGTAAGTTTACTTCAGAGAAGGAAAACTTTTAAAAGCAAGGAAATGCACAGAACTGAAATGGTTATGTTTGCAAGGAATAATGACTATAACAACATTAATGGCTTATAACCTAGAGAAAGGAACAAGTCTTTGGGGAAAAAAAAAAATAAAGAGTATAAAATAGGAAAAAAATTAAAAGCAGTATTAAAAAAGTCAAAAACCAAACACACGCCCAATAGTGCTGCTCTGCAAAACCAAAAAATCCAAGCAACCACAGAACCAAGCCCAAACAAAAACTAAAAATACCCAGGAAAATAGGGATCAATAGAAAAAAAATTATGGTAGTAATTTTAATCCCTGTATTAGCTTTCACCACCCTCTTTCTCTTCTGAAAAATGTCTCAGAATATTTCTGTTAGCATGAGTTTTAATGCTCTGTTATGTTTACAATTAAATATTGCTGTGTTTGCCTACAGATGCTGTGCAGCATGAAGGCAGATGCTGTCTCTGAACCTATATCCAAGTGACTTTAATTGCTTGAAAAGCAGACTCACCATCACTTTCAGGACCATGAGGTGCAGCAGCTCCTTTGGGCACAAAGCGAGGCCGAAGAGATTCTGTTCAGGGAAAGCAAATTTTCTTCAGAGAAAGTAAAATTTAAAAATGCAAGGAAATGCACAGAACTGAAAGGGTTGTGTTTGCAAGGGAAGGCTAATACAAAAATGTTAATGATTTATAACAGAAAAGAAAGGAAAAATGGAAGGAAGGAGGGAAGGAGGTAGGGAAGGCAGGAAGGCAAGAAGGAAGGAAGGGAATTAAACATAATAATATAAAAAAAAAATCAAAACACAAATAGCCACCACTCCTCAAAACCAAAAACATCCAGCCCACCAAGCAACCAAATCCAAACTAAAACTAAAACTGAACTATATCCAAGCAACTAAGGACCAATAGGAAAAAAACCTAACAAACCAGTATCCATTTTAATCCCTGTGTTAGCTTTTACCATCCCCATTCTGTTCTGAAAAAAGTCTCAGAGTGGCTCTGTTAACACTAATTTTATTGCTCCATTAGGTTTACATTAAGTGTTGCATTTGCCTACAAAATCTGTGAAGCATGAAGGGAGGTGCTGGGTTTAACCTGTATCCAAGTGACTCTAATTGCTTGAAAGACAGACTTACCATCGCTGTCACGAGCATGAGCAGGAGGTGTTTTGGCTAGTTGGTGGCCAATACGATGCCAAAAAGATTCTATGTAGAGAAAGTAATTTTAAAATTAAGAAGTTTTTAAATTTTAAAGAATTAGGAAATTCACAGCACTGAAATGGTTGTGGTTGCAAGGAAAGGCCATTACAAAAATATTATTGGTTTATAACAGAAAGGAAGGAAAAAATCTTTGGTAAAAAGAAACAAACAGAGAAAGAAATTTAAAACAGCAAAAAACCCCCCACCAAAAAACCACATAAACCAAAAACACACCCAACCAACACCACCACTCTCCCAAAACAAAAAATCCAACCAACCAAGCAATCAAACCCAAACTAAGTACCCAAAGAAATAAGGAGGGAAAAAAAATTACAGAAGTAATTTTAATCCCTGTTAGCTTTCACCATCCACTTTCTCTTCTGAGAAATGTCTCAGAACATTTCTGTTAGCACCTGTTTTCCTGATTCATAATGTTTGCAATTAAGTATTGTTGTATTTGCCTATCAAAACTGTTCAGCATAAACGGAGATGCTGCCTGGGAACCCACATTTGAGTGGCTCTAATTGCTTGAAAGGCAAAATTACCATCATGAGGAGGAGCAGGAGCAGGAGGTGGATGAGCTGCTTGTGGTAAAACAGGAAGCCAAAAAGATTCTGTTCAGAGAAAGTAAAATTATTTCAGAGAAAGCAAATTTTAAAAAACATGGAAATACACAGAACTGAAATGGTTATGGCTGCAAGAAATGGCTATTTCAAAATAAATGTTAGCAGTAGTTTTATTGCTCCATTAGGGTTACATTTAAGTGTTGTTGTACTTGTCTGCAGAAGCTCTGCAGTAAGATGGGCGGTGCTGGGTAGGAACCCACATCCAAGTGACTCTAATTGCTTGAAAAGAGACTTACCATCAGGAGCAGGAGCAGGATGTGTACCGTCTGCTTCGGGTTCAATGCGACGCCTAAGAGAGTCTATTCATAGAAAGTAAATATACCGCAGTGTCTTAGGTTATAATGTAAGACCTAACAAAAAAGTATGTATTCTATTACCATCTTGGTAAGCTGTTAAGATAGATGGGGAAGTTTTCTTTATTGTCTCCATGACTCATCCCTGATAACTTCCTCCACGGGTCTATCTCCACAAATGGGCAATTAAGGCCTCACTGCATGACTTACAAAATTACATCATCCCATTGTGAGATGCTCTGCCCAAGGGGGAGAGCCAAGCATCCTACCTGGATATAATCTGAGGTTCGGAACACCAGAGCAGCCTTGCCAACTGCTTTCCCAGAGGACAAGGCTACATAACCACCACTAGACAGACCTTCAGGGGAAAAGCAGACCCTTTGTGATAGATTGGCATTTAATGAAAAAAAGGTAGGAAAGATAACTAAGGAAGTTAAGGCTGATGGAGGCTGATGGGAGTTTTTTCTCCTGGCCAGTAACTGGCCATTTTTGAGAACTGATAGTAGTTCTGACCATCGAAAAGTGAGAACAACCTGTCAACACCACCCTTTAAAACCTAAGCCCAGGAATTACTCTCTCTCTTTGGTTTCTGGTTTTGGAAAAGGTAACAGAACTCCAGCTCACTCCCCTCCCCTCCCCAGGCCTTGCGGCCTGGGTGTGGGGCTGGGCTGGGCCTGCCGCGGTTCCTGAGTGGGGGATGGAGCCTGTAGAGCTTCCCCCCCAGGATGGGGCCGGGCTCTGCTGCAGCCTCCCAGAAAGCCTCTGGAATGGCTGAAGGTTTTCTGGGGAGGGGGGGGGGGGGGGGTGTGACTCTAAGCGTCGCTGAGCTGAAACCCAGCACCATGAATACCTGCTGCAGCTTGAGCCAGATTTTCACCCTTTCATTACCCAGATGAGATTTGCAGATTAATCCTTTTTCCAGAGAGAGAGGAAGAGAGAGAGTGATCAACATGTAAAGAGACAACATAAACTATCAAAGCCAGTGAGGAAAGGAATTAAGCCTCAGATGGGAACAAAATAAGATGCACTAATAAGCTGAAATATTCTTTTGTTAAAGCTATGGATATGGACAATAATATTCTGAAAAATCTCCTTTAATTCATGAAAAAGTATTTTAGGGAATGAAGTATTTCGAAGTGTAGATCTAAGCAAAAGTAATTAATTGATGGAGCTGAGGGAATGGTGAAGTAGTTGTGATCCTATGAGATGCTGGAACAGAAAAAGAGAAGTGAGAGTTGCTGAAGACTTGTGGCCTTTAAGAGAAAAAGAGATAACTTCAGTTTTCAGAGATGATCACAGAGACAGATGAAGAGAACTTTGGCCTTTGAATAACTCATCCTTAAAATTATACCCCTTGAATCATGGCCCACGACCACATCTCAGAGTAATGTGAAATGGGAGTAAAGGACTGATGGCAGAGTTTTCTGGGCAGCTGGCATCAGAGAAGCAGAAAGCCATGACAAAATGGTTTTCTTGTGAAAAACTCTCCATAAAATGACAAAAGAGAACTTCTTTTTCTCTACAAAGACTGATGAAAAGACTATAGCCAAGTTGGGACTGCTTTAACCACCAGGTTTTGTCTCTATGTTGTCCATTAAACATGGTAATGTTTGGGTGGTGGGGAAAAAGGGCTTCTGGAGGTTTTATTCTGGTTTCTTATCCTTGTAGTTTTGTTAATAAACTTTCCTTATTTCTTTTAAACTTTAAGCCTGTTTTGCCCTTCTTCTAATCCATATCTCACAGCAAGAAATGAATAAGTTTTCTAGTGATTTTTTAACAAGAGCTTTAAAACCATGACACCCTTCTACAGGATCCCCACTTCAGCAGAACAACATCTGTCACTCAACAGGACTGCAGACACCATTTAATTGGACTAATACCACCACCCAACCTGACCAACAGAGTGCCAGGTTACATCCTGACTCTATCTGTTTAGGCCAGTGTTTTCTGCCTTTATTTTAATTTTCCACTTAGATGTTAGTTCTGACTTAGAATCTCCCACTGGTTTGTTTTCAAACTAGTACATAGTACATGTTATCAGCTGCTTCGGATTCAAAGTGACATGAAAAAGATTCTGGCAAGTAAATCTACATCAGAGAAAGTAAATCTTAAAAAACAAGAACATGAAATAAGTATTGTTGTATTTGTCTACAGTAGCTGTGCAGCAGGAAGGGAGATGCTGGCTCTGAACCCACATCCAAGTGACTCTAATTGCTTGAAAAGCAGACTCACTATCTGGAGCAGGGCCATGAGCTGTACTGGTTCCTTGGGGTACAAATAGAAGCCGAAAAGATTCTGTTCAGAGAAAGTAAATTTACTTCAGAGAAGGCAATTTTTGAAAAACAAATAAATGCTGAGAAGAAAAAACACTGTTTGCAAGGAAGGGCTATTGCATAAATGTTAATGGTTTATAAGAGAAAGGAAAAAAAAAAGGGCTTTGGTAAGTGAAAAATATAAAAAATTATAGAATTAAAATTAAAAAAACCTCAAAGTAAACAGCCACTCTCCCAACCACCACAGCTCTCCAAAGTAACACCAATCAAACAAGGAACCAAAAATCCAACCGACCAATCAAGCAACCAAACCAAAACTAAAGCAGAAAATATCCCCACAAATATGGACCGATTGAATAAAAAAATTACAGTACAAATTTTTATCTCTATGCTAGTGCTCAAAATTGCCTTTCTCTTCTGAAACATGCCTCAGAATGGTTTTCTTAGCACTACTTTTCTGCTCCGCAATCTTTGCACTTAACTTACATTGTACGTACATACAGAAACTGTGCAGCACAAAGCTGGCCCTGAAGACACATCAAAGTGAATCTGATTGCTTGAAAAGTAGACTTACCACCAGGAGCAGGACCACGAGGCATACTGGTTCCTTGGGGTACAAAGGAAAACCGAAAAGATTCTGTTCAGAGAAAGCAAATTTACTCCAGAGAAGGTAAATTTTAAAAAACAAGTAGGTGGACAGAACTGAAATGGTTGTGGCTGCAAGGAAAGGCTGTGTTGGTTCCAGAGACAATGCAGGTTCTTTGTCTGGACTCTCTTCCATGTGTTGGAATAAAAATAAGAACAACAAATCAAGGGAGAATCTACATTTATTGTGAAACGTGTCTCACTAAGGCATGTACTTGAAGTACTTGCAATTGTTTGCTTCTTGTATTGCGAGCTTGTTTGTAACACAGGGCACTTGACTAGAGATATTAATCTTTAATAGGCAAAGGACATTAGCAAATGTATCCTCCCCTACAAAGGGTTGAAAAACAATCGCTCTTTCTTTTAACATATATATGTTTAATATATTTAAAGGCATATTTTACCTGCAATCATTATAACTGCTATGGTGAGATTTTTAGTCAAGCAAACCGACTTATTCTGCAATCTCCCTGACAAAATTTTGATCCCTGTGTTAGCTTTCATCACTACCTTTCTCTTCTGAAAAAGGTCTCAGGGCATTTCTGTTGCAACTAGTTATATTGCTGCATTATTTTTGCACTTGACTATTGTTATAGTTGCCTACAGAACCTGTGCAGCATGACGAGAGATGCTGGCTCTGAACCCACATCCAAGTGACTCTAATTGCTTGAAAAGCAGACTCACCATCAGGAGCAGGACCTTGAGGTGTACTGGTTCCTCGGGGTACAAAGGGAAGCCGGAAAGATCCTGCTCAGAGAAAGTAAATTTACCACAGAGAAGGTAAATTTTAAGACCAAGGAAATGCACAAATCTGAAGTGGTTGTGGTTGCAAGGAAATGCTATGATGGTTCCAGACACAGTGTAGGTTTGGTAGGGTGACACACCAGGGGTTGTGTCGGTTCCAGACACAGTGTAGGTTCGGTAGGGTGACACACCAGGGGTTGTGTCGGTTCCAGACACAGTGTAGGTTCGGTAGGGTGACACACCAGGGGTTGTGTCGGTTCCAGACAAAATGTAGGTTCTTTGTCTAGGCTCTCCCCTATGTGCTGGAATAAAAAAAAAAAGAAAGAAGAAAAAAGAAATTGAGAAAATCCATATTTGTTGTTAAATACCTCTCAAAAACGTACATATTTGAGGAACGTCTAAGTTTTTGCTTGTTTTCTTAAATGCTTCTTTGAAACACAGGGCATCTGATTATAGATATTAATCTTTAATAGACAAAGGACATTTAGCAAAAGTATCCTGCCCTAGGAAGGGCTGGAAAGCAATAGCACTTTATTTGCTACGAATACTTACAGACACCTTTTCCCCCTCACCATTAGAATTCCTAATTCCCATGGTTTTAATCAAGGAAAAAACCTTATTCTGAAATCTCCCAGAAAAAAAATTTAATCCCTGAGTTAGGTTTCCCCATCCTCTTTCTCTTCTGAAAAATGTCTCAGGACATTTATGTTATCACCAGTTTTATTGCTCCGTTATAATTAAGTATTGCTGTATTTGCCTACACAATCTTTGCAGCAGGAAGGGAGATGCTGGCTCTGAACCCACATCCAAGTGACTCTAATTGCTTGAAAAGCAGACTCACCATCAGGAGCAGGACCTTGAGGTGTACTGGTTCCTCGGGGTACAAAGGGAAGCCGGAAAGATCCTGCTCAGAGAAAGTAAATTTACCACAGAGAAGGTAAATTTTAAGACCAAGGAAATGCACAAATCTGAAGTGGTTGTGGTTGCAAGGAAATGCTATGATGGTTCCAGACACAGTGTAGGTTTGGTAGGGTGACACACCAGGGGTTGTGTCGGTTCCAGACACAGTGTAGGTTCGGTAGGGTGACACACCAGGGGTTGTGTCGGCTCCTGACACAGTATAGGTTCGGTAGGGTGACACATCAGGGGTTGTGTCGGTTCCAGACAAAATGTAGGTTCTTTGTCTAGGCTCTCCCCTATGTGCTGGAATAAAAAAAAAAAGAAAGAAGAAAAAAGAAATTGAGAAAATCCATATTTGTTGTTAAATACCTCTCAAAAACGTACATATTTGAGGAACGTCTAAGTTTTTGCTTGTTTTCTTAAATGCTTCTTTGAAACACAGGGCATCTGATTATAGATATTAATCTTTAATAGACAAAGGACATTTAGCAAAAGTATCCTGCCCTAGGAAGGGCTGGAAAGCAATAGCACTTTATTTGCTACGAATACTTACAGACACCTTTTCCCCCTCACCATTAGAATTCCTAATTCCCATGGTTTTAATCAAGGAAAAAACCTTATTCTGAAATCTCCCAGAAAAAAAATTTAATCCCTGAGTTAGGTTTCCCCATCCTCTTTCTCTTCTGAAAAATGTCTCAGGACATTTATGTTATCACCAGTTTTATTGCTCCGTTATAATTAAGTATTGCTGTATTTGCCTACACAATCTTTGCAGCAGGAAGGGAGATGCTGACTCTGAACCCACATCCAAGTGACTCTAATTGCCTGAAAAGCAGACTCACCATCAGGAGCAGGGCCACGAGGTGTACTGGTTCCTTGGGGTACAAATAGAAGCCGAAAAGATTCTGTTCAGAGAAAGTAAATTTATTTCAGAGAAGACAATTTTTGAAAAACAAATAAATGCTGAGAAGAAAAAACACTGTTTGCAAGGAAGGGCTATTGCATAAATGTTAATGGTTTATAAGAGAAAGGAAAAAAAAAAGGGCTTTGGTAAGTGAAAAATATAAAAAATTATAGAATTAAAATTAAAAAAACCTCAAAGTAAACAGCCACTCTCCCAACCACCACAGCTCTCCAAAGTAACACCAACCAAACAAGGAACCAAAAATCCAACCGACCAATCAAGCAACCAAACCAAAACTAAAGCAGAAAATATCCCCACAAATATGGACCGATTGAATAAAAAATTACAGTACAAATTTTTATCTCTATGCTAGTGCTCAAAATTGCCTTTCTCTTCTGAAACATGCCTCAGAATGGTTTTCTTAGCACTACTTTTCTGCTCCACAATCTTTGCACTTAACTTACATTGTACGTACATACAGAAACTGTGCAGCACAAAGCTGGCCCTGAAGACACATCAAAGTGAATCTGATTGCTTGAAAAGTAGACTTACCACCAGGAGCAGGACCACGAGGCGTACTGGTTCCTTGGGGTACAAAGGAAAGCCGAAAAGATTCTGTTCAGAGAAAGCAAATTTACTCCAGAGAAGGTAAATTTTAAAAAACAAGTAGGTGGACAGAACTGAAATGGTTGTGGCTGCAAGGAAAGGCTGTGTTGGTTCCAGAGACAATGCAGGTTCTTTGTCTGGACTCTCTTCCATGTGTTGGAATAAAAATAAGAACAACAAATCAAGGGAGAATCTACATTTATTGTGAAACGTGTCTCACTAAGGCATGTACTTGAAGTACTTGCAATTGTTTGCTTCTTGTATTGCGAGCTTGTTTGTAACACAGGGCACTTGACTAGAGATATTAATCTTTAATAGGCAAAGGACATTAGCAAATGTATCCTCCCCTACAAAGGGTTGAAAAACAATCGCTCTTTCTTTTAACATATATATGTTTAATATATTTAAAGGCATATTTTACCTGCAATCATTATAACTGCTATGGTGAGATTTTTAATCAAGCAAACCGACTTATTCTGCAATCTCCCTGACAAAATTTTGATCCCTGTGTTAGCTTTCATCACTACCTTTCTCTTCTGAAAAAGGTCTCAGAGCATTTCTGTTGCAACTAGTTATATTGCTGCATTATTTTTGCACTTGACTATTGTTATAGTTGCCTACAGAACCTGTGCAGCATGACGAGAGATGCTGGCTCTGAACCCACATCCAAGTGACTCTAATTGCTTGAAAAGCAGACTCACCATCAGGAGCAGGACCTTGAGGTGTACTGGTTCCTCGGGGTACAAAGGGAAGCCGGAAAGATCCTGCTCAGAGAAAGTAAATTTACCACAGAGAAGGTAAATTTTAAGACCAAGGAAATGCACAAATCTGAAGTGGTTGTGGTTGCAAGGAAATGCTATGATGGTTCCAGACACAGTGTAGGTTTGGTAGGGTGACACACCAGGGGTTGTGTCGGTTCCAGACACAGTGTAGGTTCGGTAGGGTGACACACCAGGGGTTGTGTCGGTTCCAGACACAGTGTAGGTTCGGTAGGGTGACACACCAGGGGTTGTGTCGGTTCCAGACAAAATGTAGGTTCTTTGTCTAGGCTCTCCCCTATGTGCTGGAATAAAAAAAAAAAGAAAGAAGAAAAAAGAAATTGAGAAAATCCATATTTGTTGTTAAATACCTCTCAAAAACGTACATATTTGAGGAACGTCTAAGTTTTTGCTTGTTTTCTTAAATGCTTCTTTGAAACACAGGGCATCTGATTATAGATATTAATCTTTAATAGACAAAGGACATTTAGCAAAAGTATCCTGCCCTAGGAAGGGCTGGAAAGCAATAGCACTTTATTTGCTACGAATACTTACAGACACCTTTTCCCCCTCACCATTAGAATTCCTAATTCCCATGGTTTTAATCAAGGAAAAAACCTTATTCTGAAATCTCCCAGAAAAAAAATTTAATCCCTGAGTTAGGTTTCCCCATCCTCTTTCTCTTCTGAAAAATGTCTCAGGACATTTATGTTATCACCAGTTTTATTGCTCCGTTATAATTAAGTATTGCTGTATTTGCCTACACAATCTTTGCAGCAGGAAGGGAGATGCTGGCTCTGAACCCACATCCAAGTGACTCTAATTGCTTGAAAAGCAGACTCACCATCAGGAGCAGGACCTTGAGGTGTACTGGTTCCTCGGGGTACAAAGGGAAGCCGGAAAGATCCTGCTCAGAGAAAGTAAATTTACCACAGAGAAGGTAAATTTTAAGACCAAGGAAATGCACAAATCTGAAGTGGTTGTGGTTGCAAGGAAATGCTATGATGGTTCCAGACACAGTGTAGGTTTGGTAGGGTGACACACCAGGGGTTGTGTCGGTTCCAGACACAGTGTAGGTTCGGTAGGGTGACACACCAGGGGTTGTGTCGGCTCCTGACACAGTATAGGTTCGGTAGGGTGACACATCAGGGGTTGTGTCGGTTCCAGACAAAATGTAGGTTCTTTGTCTAGGCTCTCCCCTATGTGCTGGAATAAAAAAAAAAAGAAAGAAGAAAAAAGAAATTGAGAAAATCCATATTTGTTGTTAAATACCTCTCAAAAACGTACATATTTGAGGAACGTCTAAGTTTTTGCTTGTTTTCTTAAATGCTTCTTTGAAACACAGGGCATCTGATTATAGATATTAATCTTTAATAGACAAAGGACATTTAGCAAAAGTATCCTGCCCTAGGAAGGGCTGGAAAGCAATAGCACTTTATTTGCTACGAATACTTACAGACACCTTTTCCCCCTCACCATTAGAATTCCTAATTCCCATGGTTTTAATCAAGGAAAAAACCTTATTCTGAAATCTCCCAGAAAAAAAATTTAATCCCTGAGTTAGGTTTCCCCATCCTCTTTCTCTTCTGAAAAATGTCTCAGGACATTTATGTTATTACCAGTTTTATTGCTCCGTTATAATTAAGTATTGCTGTATTTGCCTACACAATCTTTGCAGCAGGAAGGGAGATGCTGACTCTGAACCCACATCCAAGTGACTCTAATTGCCTGAAAAGCAGACTCACCATCAGGAGCAGGGCCACGAGGTGTACTGGTTCCTTGGGGTACAAATAGAAGCCGAAAAGATTCTGTTCAGAGAAAGTAAATTTATTTCAGAGAAGACAATTTTTGAAAAACAAATAAATGCTGAGAAGAAAAAACACTGTTTGCAAGGAAGGGCTATTGCATAAATGTTAATGGTTTATAAGAGAAAGGAAAAAAAAAAGGGCTTTGGTAAGTGAAAAATATAAAAAATTATAGAATTAAAATTAAAAAAACCTCAAAGTAAACAGCCACTCTCCCAACCACCACAGCTCTCCAAAGTAACACCAACCAAACAAGGAACCAAAAATCCAACCGACCAATCAAGCAACCAAACCAAAACTAAAGCAGAAAATATCCCCACAAATATGGACCGATTGAATAAAAAATTACAGTACAAATTTTTATCTCTATGCTAGTGCTCAAAATTGCCTTTCTCTTCTGAAACATGCCTCAGAATGGTTTTCTTACCACTACTTTTCTGCTCCGCAATCTTTGCACTTAACTTACATTGTACGTACATACAGAAACTGTGCAGCACAAAGCTGGCCCTGAAGACACATCAAAGTGAATCTGATTGCTTGAAAAGTAGACTTACCACCAGGAGCAGGACCACGAGGCGTACTGGTTCCTTGGGGTACAAAGGAAAGCCGAAAAGATTCTGTTCAGAGAAAGCAAATTTACTCCAGAGAAGGTAAATTTTAAAAAACAAGTAGGTGGACAGAACTGAAATGGTTGTGGCTGCAAGGAAAGGCTGTGTTGGTTCCAGAGACAATGCAGGTTCTTTGTCTGGACTCTCTTCCATGTGTTGGAATAAAAATAAGAACAACAAATCAAGGGAGAATCTACATTTATTGTGAAACGTGTCTCACTAAGGCATGTACTTGAAGTACTTGCAATTGTTTGCTTCTTGTATTGCGAGCTTGTTTGTAACACAGGGCACTTGACTAGAGATATTAATCTTTAATAGGCAAAGGACATTAGCAAATGTATCCTCCCCTACAAAGGGTTGAAAAACAATCGCTCTTTCTTTTAACATATATATATGTTTAATATATTTAAAGGCATATTTTACCTGCAATCATTATAACTGCTATGGTGAGATTTTTAATCAAGCAAACCGACTTATTCTGCAATCTCCCTGACAAAATTTTGATCCCTGTGTTAGCTTTCATCACTACCTTTCTCTTCTGAAAAAGGTCTCAGAGCATTTCTGTTGCAACTAGTTATATTGCTGCATTATTTTTGCACTTGACTATTGTTATAGTTGCCTACAGAACCTGTGCAGCATGACGAGAGATGCTGGCTCTGAACCCACATCCAAGTGACTCTAATTGCTTGAAAAGCAGACTCACCATCAGGAGCAGGACCTTGAGGTGTACTGGTTCCTCGGGGTACAAAGGGAAGCCGGAAAGATCCTGCTCAGAGAAAGTAAATTTACCACAGAGAAGGTAAATTTTAAGACCAAGGAAATGCACAAATCTGAAGTGGTTGTGGTTGCAAGGAAATGCTATGATGGTTCCAGACACAGTGTAGGTTTGGTAGGGTGACACACCAGGGGTTGTGTCGGTTCCAGACACAGTGTAGGTTCGGTAGGGTGACACACCAGGGGTTGTGTCGGTTCCAGACACAGTGTAGGTTCGGTAGGGTGACACACCAGGGGTTGTGTCGGTTCCAGACAAAATGTAGGTTCTTTGTCTAGGCTCTCCCCTATGTGCTGGAATAAAAAAAAAAAGAAAGAAGAAAAAAGAAATTGAGAAAATCCATATTTGTTGTTAAATACCTCTCAAAAACGTACATATTTGAGGAACGTCTAAGTTTTTGCTTGTTTTCTTAAATGCTTCTTTGAAACACAGGGCATCTGATTATAGATATTAATCTTTAATAGACAAAGGACATTTAGCAAAAGTATCCTGCCCTAGGAAGGGCTGGAAAGCAATAGCACTTTATTTGCTACGAATACTTACAGACACCTTTTCCCCCTCACCATTAGAATTCCTAATTCCCATGGTTTTAATCAAGGAAAAAACCTTATTCTGAAATCTCCCAGAAAAAAAATTTAATCCCTGAGTTAGGTTTCCCCATCCTCTTTCTCTTCTGAAAAATGTCTCAGGACATTTATGTTATCACCAGTTTTATTGCTCCGTTATAATTAAGTATTGCTGTATTTGCCTACACAATCTTTGCAGCAGGAAGGGAGATGCTGGCTCTGAACCCACATCCAAGTGACTCTAATTGCCTGAAAAGCAGACTCACCATCAGGAGCAGGGCCACGAGGTGTACTGGTTCCTTGGGGTACAAATAGAAGCCGAAAAGATTCTGTTCAGAGAAAGTAAATTTACTTCAGAGAAGGCAATTTTTGAAAAACAAATAAATGCTGAGAAGAAAAAACATTGTTTGCAAGGAAGGGCTATTGCATAAATGTTAATGGTTTATAAGAGAAAGGAAAAAAAAAGGGCTTTGGTAAGTGAAAAATATAAAAAATTATAGAATTAAAATTAAAAAAACCTCAAAGTAAACAGCCACTCTCCCAACCACCACAGCTCTCCAAAGTAACACCAACCAAACAAGGAACCAAAAATCCAACCGACCAATCAAGCAACCAAACCAAAACTAAAGCAGAAAATATCCCCACAAATATGGACCGATTGAATAAAAAATTACAGTACAAATTTTTATCTCTATGCTAGTGCTCAAAATTGCCTTTCTCTTCTGAAACATGCCTCAGAATGGTTTTCTTAGCACTACTTTTCTGCTCCACAATCTTTGCACTTAACTTACATTGTACGTACATACAGAAACTGTGCAGCACAAAGCTGGCCCTGAAGACACATCAAAGTGAATCTGATTGCTTGAAAAGTAGACTTACCACCAGGAGCAGGACCACGAGGCGTACTGGTTCCTTGGGGTACAAAGGAAAGCCGAAAAGATTCTGTTCAGAGAAAGCAAATTTACTCCAGAGAAGGTAAATTTTAAAAAACAAGTAGGTGGACAGAACTGAAATGGTTGTGGCTGCAAGGAAAGGCTGTGTTGGTTCCAGAGAAAATGCAGGTTCTTTGTCTGGACTCTCTTCCATGTGTTGGAATAAAAATAAGAACAACAAATCAAGGGAGAATCTACATTTATTGTGAAACGTGTCTCACTAAGGCATGTACTTGAAGTACTTGCAATTGTTTGCTTCTTGTATTGCGAGCTTGTTTGTAACACAGGGCACTTGACTAGAGATATTAATCTTTAATAGGCAAAGGACATTAGCAAATGTATCCTCCCCTACAAAGGGTTGAAAAACAATCGCTCTTTCTTTTAACATATATATATGTTTAATATATTTAAAGGCATATTTTACCTGCAATCATTATAACTGCTATGGTGAGATTTTTAATCAAGCAAACCGACTTATTCTGCAATCTCCCTGACAAAATTTTGATCCCTGTGTTAGCTTTCATCACTACCTTTCTCTTCTGAAAAAGGTCTCAGAGCATTTCTGTTGCAACTAGTTATATTGCTGCATTATTTTTGCACTTGACTATTGTTATAGTTGCCTACAGAACCTGTGCAGCATGACGAGAGATGCTGGCTCTGAACCCACATCCAAGTGACTCTAATTGCTTGAAAAGCAGACTCACCATCAGGAGCAGGACCTTGAGGTGTACTGGTTCCTCGGGGTACAAAGGGAAGCCGGAAAGATCCTGCTCAGAGAAAGTAAATTTACCACAGAGAAGGTAAATTTTAAGACCAAGGAAATGCACAAATCTGAAGTGGTTGTGGTTGCAAGGAAATGCTATGATGGTTCCAGACACAGTGTAGGTTTGGTAGGGTGACACACCAGGGGTTGTGTCGGTTCCAGACACAGTGTAGGTTCGGTAGGGTGACACACCAGGGGTTGTGTCGGTTCCAGACACAGTGTAGGTTCGGTAGGGTGACACACCAGGGGTTGTGTCGGTTCCAGACAAAATGTAGGTTCTTTGTCTAGGCTCTCCCCTATGTGCTGGAATAAAAAAAAAAAGAAAGAAGAAAAAAGAAATTGAGAAAATCCATATTTGTTGTTAAATACCTCTCAAAAACGTACATATTTGAGGAACGTCTAAGTTTTTGCTTGTTTTCTTAAATGCTTCTTTGAAACACAGGGCATCTGATTATAGATATTAATCTTTAATAGACAAAGGACATTTAGCAAAAGTATCCTGCCCTAGGAAGGGCTGGAAAGCAATAGCACTTTATTTGCTACGAATACTTACAGACACCTTTTCCCCCTCACCATTAGAATTCCTAATTCCCATGGTTTTAATCAAGGAAAAAACCTTATTCTGAAATCTCCCAGAAAAAAAATTTAATCCCTGAGTTAGGTTTCCCCATCCTCTTTCTCTTCTGAAAAATGTCTCAGGACATTTATGTTATCACCAGTTTTATTGCTCCGTTATAATTAAGTATTGCTGTATTTGCCTACACAATCTTTGCAGCAGGAAGGGAGATGCTGGCTCTGAACCCACATCCAAGTGACTCTAATTGCTTGAAAAGCAGACTCACCATCAGGAGCAGGACCTTGAGGTGTACTGGTTCCTCGGGGTACAAAGGGAAGCCGGAAAGATCCTGCTCAGAGAAAGTAAATTTACCACAGAGAAGGTAAATTTTAAGACCAAGGAAATGCACAAATCTGAAGTGGTTGTGGTTGCAAGGAAATGCTATGATGGTTCCAGACACAGTGTAGGTTTGGTAGGGTGACACACCAGGGGTTGTGTCGGTTCCAGACACAGTGTAGGTTCGGTAGGGTGACACACCAGGGGTTGTGTCGGCTCCTGACACAGTATAGGTTCGGTAGGGTGACACATCAGGGGTTGTGTCGGTTCCAGACAAAATGTAGGTTCTTTGTCTAGGCTCTCCCCTATGTGCTGGAATAAAAAAAAAAAGAAAGAAGAAAAAAGAAATTGAGAAAATCCATATTTGTTGTTAAATACCTCTCAAAAACGTACATATTTGAGGAACGTCTAAGTTTTTGCTTGTTTTCTTAAATGCTTCTTTGAAACACAGGGCATCTGATTATAGATATTAATCTTTAATAGACAAAGGACATTTAGCAAAAGTATCCTGCCCTAGGAAGGGCTGGAAAGCAATAGCACTTTATTTGCTACGAATACTTACAGACACCTTTTCCCCCTCACCATTAGAATTCCTAATTCCCATGGTTTTAATCAAGGAAAAAACCTTATTCTGAAATCTCCCAGAAAAAAAATTTAATCCCTGAGTTAGGTTTCCCCATCCTCTTTCTCTTCTGAAAAATGTCTCAGGACATTTATGTTATCACCAGTTTTATTGCTCCGTTATAATTAAGTATTGCTGTATTTGCCTACACAATCTTTGCAGCAGGAAGGGAGATGCTGGCTCTGAACCCACATCCAAGTGACTCTAATTGCCTGAAAAGCAGACTCACCATCAGGAGCAGGGCCACGAGGTGTACTGGTTCCTTGGGGTACAAATAGAAGCCGAAAAGATTCTGTTCAGAGAAAGTAAATTTACTTCAGAGAAGGCAATTTTTGAAAAACAAATAAATGCTGAGAAGAAAAAACATTGTTTGCAAGGAAGGGCTATTGCATAAATGTTAATGGTTTATAAGAGAAAGGAAAAAAAAAGGGCTTTGGTAAGTGAAAAATATAAAAAATTATAGAATTAAAATTAAAAAAACCTCAAAGTAAACAGCCACTCTCCCAACCACCACAGCTCTCCAAAGTAACACCAACCAAACAAGGAACCAAAAATCCAACCGACCAATCAAGCAACCAAACCAAAACTAAAGCAGAAAATATCCCCACAAATATGGACTGATTGAATAAAAAATTACAGTACAAATTTTTATCTCTATGCTAGTGCTCAAAATTGCCTTTCTCTTCTGAAACATGCCTCAGAATGGTTTTCTTAGCACTACTTTTCTGCTCCGCAATCTTTGCACTTAACTTACATTGTACGTACATACAGAAACTGTGCAGCACAAAGCTGGCCCTGAAGACACATCAAAGTGAATCTGATTGCTTGAAAAGTAGACTTACCACCAGGAGCAGGACCACGAGGCGTACTGGTTCCTTGGGGTACAAAGGAAAACCGAAAAGTTTCTGTTCAGTGGAAGGAAATACGATTAGGTAAGTTAATTTTAAAATCAAGAAATCCACTGAAGAAAAATAGTTTTGTTGTTAAGGAAATGCTATTATGAGAATGTTAATGGTTTATAACAGAAAGAATGGAGAAAGTCAACAGAAAAAAAAAGAAAAAATAGAGGAATAAGGAGAGAGAGAAACAATTAGAAAAAAATGGATAAAAATATGGATAAAGAGACAAACAAATTGTGAAAAAGGAAAAAAATGGGGGGGAGAAAGAGAGACAGAAGGAGAGGAGGGAAGGAGAGAGGGAGAGAAGGAGAGGAGAGAAAGACAGAGAGAAAGAGAGAAAGGGAAAGAAAGAGAAAGAGAGAAAGAAAGAGAGAGAGAAAGTAAGGAAACGGAAGGAAGAATGGAAGTGCGGAAGCACGGAAGTGTGCAAGGGCGGAAGGAAGTGGGGAAGGATGTGCGGAAGGAAGTGCGGAAGGAAGGAAGTGCGGAAGGAAGGAAGTGCGGAAGGAAGGAAGTGCGGAAGGAAGGAAGGAAGGAAGGAAGGAAGGAAGGAAGGAAGGAAGGAAGGAAGGAAGGAAGTGCGGAAGGAAGGAAGGAAGGAAGGAAGGAAGGAAGTGCGGAAGGAAGTGCGGAAGGAAGTGTGGAAGGAAGGAAGGAAGGAAGGAAGGAAGGAAGGAAGGAAGGAAGGAAGGAAGGAAGGAAGGAAGGAAGGAAGGAAGGAAGGAAGGAAGGAAGGAAGGAAGGAAGGAAGGAAGGAAGGAAGGAAGGAAGGAAGGAAGGAAGGAAGGAAGGAAGGAAGGAAGGAAGGAAGGAAGGAAGTGCGGAAGGAAGTGCGGAAGGAAGGAAGGAAGGAAGGAAGGAAGGAAGGAAGGAAGGAAGGAAGGAAGGAAGGAAGGAAGGAAGGAAGGAAGGAAGGAAGGAAGGAAGGAAGGAAGGAAGGAAGGAAGGAAGGAAGGAAGGAAGGAAGGAAGGAAGGAAGGAAGGAAGGAAGGAAGTGAGGAAGGAAGTGCGGAAGGAAGGAAGTGCGGAAGTGCGGAAGGAAGTGCGGAAGGAAGGAAGTGCGGAAGGAAGTGTGGAAGTGTGGAAGTAATTGCGGAAGGAAGTGCGGAAGGAAGTGCGGAAGGAAGTGCGGAAGGAAGTGCGGAAGGAAGGAAGTGCGGAAGTGCGGAAGGAAGTGCGGAAGGAAGTGCGGAAGGAAGGAAGTGCAGAAGGAAGTGCGGAAAAAAGTGCGGAAGGAAGGAAGTGCGGAAGGAAGTGCGGAAGGAAGTGCGGAAGGAAGTGCGGAAGTGCGGGAGTGCGGAAGTGCGGAAGTGCGGAATTGCGGAAGTGCGGAAGTGCGGAAGTGCGGAAGGAAGTGCGGAAGGAAGTGCGGAAGGAAGTGCGGAAGGAAGGAAGGAAGTGCGGAAGGAAGGAAGTGCGGAAGGAAGGAAGTGCGGAAGGAAGGAAGTGCGGAAGGAAGTGCGGAAGTGCGGAAGTGCGGAAGTGCGGAAGTGCGGAAGTGCGGAAGGAAGTGCGGAAGGAAGTGCGGAAGGAAGTGCGGAAGTGCGGAAGTGCGGAAGTGCGGAAGTGCGGAAGTGCGGAAGTGCGGAAGGAAGTGCGGAAGGAAGGAAGTGCGGAAGGAAGTGCGGAAGGAAGTGCGGAAGGAAGGAAGTGCGGAAGGAAGTGCGGAAGTGCGGAAGTGCGGAAGTGCGGAAGTGCGGAAGTGCGGAAGGAAGTGCGGAAGGAAGTGCGGAAGGAGGGAAGTGCGGAAGGAAGTGCGGAAGGAAGTGCGGAAGGAAGGAAGGAAGTGCGGAAGGAAGGAAGTGCGGAAGGAAGGAAGGAAGTGCAGAAGGAAGGAAGGAAGCGCGGAAGGAAGGAAGTGCGGAAGGAAGGAAGGAAGTGCGGAAGGAAGGAAGGAAGTGCGGAAGGAAGGAAGGAAGTGCGGAAGTGCGGAAGGAAGTGCGGAAGGAAGTGCGGAAGGAAGGAAGTGCGGAAGGATGTGCGGAAGGAAGTGCGGAAGGAAGGAAGTGCGGAAGGAAGTGCGGAAGGAAGTGCGGAAGGAAGTGCGGAAGGAAGTGCGGAAGGAAGAGCGGAAGGAAGGAAGTGCGGAAGTGTGGAAGTGCGGAAAGAAGTGCGGAAGAAAGGAAGTGCGGAAGTGCGGAAGTGCGGAAGTGCGGAAGGAAGTGCGGAAGGAAGGAAGTGCGGAAGGAAGTGCGGAAGGAAGTGCGGAAGGAAGTGCGGAAGGAAGTGCGGAAGTGCGGAAGTGCGGAAGTGCGGGAGGAAGGGAGGAAGGGAGGAAGGGAGGAAGCGAGGAAGGGAGGAAGGGAGGAAGGGAGGAAGGGAGGAAGGGAGGAAGTGCGGAAGGAAGGAAGTGCGGAAGGAAGTGCGGAAGGAAGTGCGGAAGGAAGTGCGGAAGGAAGTGCGGAAGTGCGGAAGTGCGGAAGTGCGGAAGGGAGGAAGGAAGGGAGGAAGGGAGGAAGGGAGGAAGGGAGGAAGGGAGGAAGGGAGGAAGGGAGGAAGGGAGGAAGGAAGTGCGGAAGGAAGTGCGGAAGGAAGTGCGGAAGGAAGTGCGGAAGGGAGGAAGGAGATGCGGAAGGAAGGAAGGAAGTGCGGAAGGAAGTGCGGAAGGAAGTGCGGAAGGAAGTGCGGAAGGAAGGAAGTGCGGAAGGAAGTGCGGAAGGAAGTGCGGAAGGAAGTGCGGAAGGAAGGAAGTGCGGAAGGAAGGAAGTGCGGAAGGAAGGAAGGAAGGAAGGAAGGAAGGAAGGAAGGAAGGAAGGAAGGAAGGAAGGAAGGAAGGAAGGAAGGAAGGAAGGAAGGAAGGAAGGAAGGAAGGAAGGAAGGAAGGAAGGAAGGAAGGAAGGAAGGAAGGAAGGAAGGAAGGAAGGAAGGAAGGAAGGAAGGAAGGAAGGAAGGAAGTGCGGAAGGAAGGAAGGAAGTGCGGAAGGAAGTGCGGAAGGAAGTGCGGAAGGAAGTGCGGAAGGAAGGAAGGAAGGAAGGAAGGAAGGAAGGAAGGAAGGAAGGAAGGAAGGAAGGAAGGAAGGAAGGAAGGAAGGAAGGAAGGAAGGAAGGAAGGAAGGAAGGAAGGAAGGAAGGAAGGAAGGAAGGAAGGAAGGAAGGAAGGAAGGAAGGAAGGAAGGAAGGGAGGGAGGAAGGAAGGAAGGGAGGAAGGAAGAAAGGTAGGAAGTGCGGAAGGAAGGAAAGAAGTACGGAAGGTAGTGCGGAAGGAAGTACGGAAGTAAGTGCGGAAGGAAGTGCGGAAGTGCAGAAGTGCGGAAGGAAGTGCGGAAGTGCAGAAGTGCGGAAGGAAGGAAGTGCGGAAGGAAGGAAGTGCGGAAGGAAGGAAGTGCGGAAGGAAGGAAGGAAGGAAGGAAGGAAGGAAGGAAGGAAGTGCGGAAGGAAGGAAGTGCGGAAGGAAGGAAGTGCGGAAGGAAGGAAGGAAGTGCGGAAGGAAGGAAGGAAGTGCGGAAGGAAGGAAGTGCGGAAGGAAGGAAGGAAGTGCGGAAGGAAGGAAGGAAGTGCGGAAGGAAGGAAGGAAGTGCGGAAGTGCGGAAGGAAGTGCGGAAGGAAGTGCGGAAGGAAGGAAGTGCGGAAGGATGTGCGGAAGGAAGTGCGGAAGGAAGGAAGTGCGGAAGGAAGTGCGGAAGGAAGTGCGGAAGGAAGTGCGGAAGGAAGTGCGGAAGGAAGTGCGGAAGGAAGGAAGTGCGGAAGTGCGGAAGTGCGGAAGGAAGTGCGGAAGGAAGTGCGGAAGGAAGGAAGTGCGGAAGGAAGTGCGGAAGGAAGTGCGGAAGGAAGTGCGGAAGGAAGTGCGGAAGTGCGGAAGTGCGGGAGGAAGGGAGGAAGGGAGGAAGGGAGGAAGGGAGGAAGGGAGGAAGGGAGGAAGGGAGGAAGGGAGGAAGGGAGGAAGGGAGGAAGTGCGGAAGGAAGGAAGTGCGGAAGGAAGTGCGGAAGGAAGGAAGGAAGTGCGGAAGGAAGGAAGGAAGGAAGGAAGGAAGGAAGTGCGGAAGGAAGGAAGGAAGTGCGGAAGGAAGGAAGGAAGGAAGTGCGGAAGGAAGGAAGTGCGGCAGGAAGGAAGTGCGGAAGGAAGGAAGTGCGGAAGGAAGGAAGGAAGGAGGGAAGGAAGGAAGGAGGGAAGGAAGGAAGGAAGGAAGGAAGGAAGGAAGGAAGGAAGGAAGGAAGGAAGGAAGGAAGGAAGGAAGGAAGGAAGGAAGGAAGGAAGGAAGGAAGGAAGGAAGGAAGGAAGGAAGGAAGGAAGGAAGGAAGGAAGGAAGGAAGGAAGGAAGGAAGGAAGGAAGGAAGGAAGGAAGGAAGGAAGGAAGGAAGGAAGGAAGGAAGGAAGTGCGGAAGGAAGTGCGGAAGGAAGGAAGGAAGGAAGGAAGTGCGGAAGGAAGTGCGGAAGGAAG
>CM063636.1:14460354-14465354 GCA_032357785.1 Periparus ater | reverse complement strand
AAGTAAGTGCGGAAGGAAGTGCGGAAGTGCAGAAGTGCGGAAGGAAGTGCGGAAGTGCAGAAATGCGGAAGGAAGGAAGTGCGGAAGGAAGGAAGGAAGGAAGGAAGGAAGGAAGGAAGGAAGGAAGGAAGGAAGGAAGGAAGGAAGGAAGGAAGGAAGGAAGGAAGGAAGGAAGGAAGGAAGGAAGGAAGGAAGGAAGGAAGGAAGGAAGGAAGGAAGGAAGGAAGGAAGGAAGGAAGGAAGGAAGGAAGGAAGGAAGGAAGGAAGGAAGGAAGGAAGGAAGGAAGTGCGGAAGGAAGGAAGTGCGGAAGTGCGGAAGGAAGGAAGGAAGGAAGGAAGGAAGGAAGGAAGGAAGGAAGGAAGGAAGGAAGGAAGGAAGGAAGGAAGGAAGGAAGGAAGGAAGGAAGGAAGGAAGGAAGGAAGGAAGGAAGGAAGTGCGGAAGGAAGTGCGGAAGGAAGTGCGGAAGGAAGTGCGGAAGGAAGGAAGTGCGGAAGGAAGTGCGGAAGGAAGTGCGGAAGGAAGTGCGGAAGGAAGGAAGGAAGTGCGGAAGGAAGGAAGGAAGTGCGGAAGGAAGTGCGGAAGGAAGGAAGGAAGTGCGGAAGGAAGTGCGGAAGGAAGTGCGGAAGGAAGTGCGGAAGGAAGGAAGGAAGGAAGTGCGGAAGGAAGGAAGGAAGGAAGTGCGGAAGGAAGGAAGTGCGGAAGGAAGGAAGTGCGGAAGGAAGGAAGGAAGTGCGGAAGGAAGGAAGTGCGGAAGGAAGGAAGTGCGGAAGGAAGGAAGTGCGGAAGGAAGGAAGTGCGGAAGGAAGGAAGGAAGGAAGTGCGGAAGGAAGGAAGTGCGGAAGGAAGGAAGTGCGGAAGGAAGGAAGTGCGGAAGGAAGGAAAGGAAGGAAGGAAGGAAGGAAGGAAGGAAGGAAGGAAGGAAGGAAGGAAGGAAGGAAGGAAGGAAGGAAGGAAGGAAGGAAGGAAGGAAGGAAGGAAGGAAGGAAGGAAGGAAGGAAGGAAGGAAGGAAGGAAGGAAGGAAGGAAGGAAGGAAGGAAGGAAGGAAGGAAGGAAGGAAGGAAGGAAGTGCGGAAGGAAGGAAGGAAGGAAGGAAGGAAGGAAGGAAGGAAGGAAGGAAGGAAGGAAGGAAGGAAGGAAGGAAGGAAGGAAGGAAGGAAGGAAGGAAGGAAGTGCGGAAGGAAGTGCGGAAGGGAGGAAGGAGATGCGGAAGTGCGGAAGTGCGGAAGTGCGGAAGTGCGGAAGTGCGGAAGGAAGTGCGGAAGGAAGTGCGGAAGGAAGTGCGGAAGTGCGGAAGTGCGGAAGTGCGGAAGTGCGGAAGTGCGGAAGGAAGTGCGGAAGGAAGGAAGTGCGGAAGGAAGTGCGGAAGGAAGTGCGGAAGGAAGTGCGGAAGTGCGGAAGTGCGGAAGTGCGGGAGGAAGGGAGGAAGGGAGGAAGGGAGGAAGGGAGGAAGGGAGGAAGGGAGGAAGGGAGGAAGGGAGGAAAAGAGGAAGGGAGGAAGGGAGGAAGTGCGGAAGGAAGGAAGTGCGGAAGTGCGGAAGGAAGTGCGGAAGGAAGTGCGGAAGGAAGTGCGGAAGTGCGGAAGTGCGGAAGGGAGGAAGGGAGGAAGGAAGGGAGGAAGGGAGGAAGGGAGGAAGGGAGGAAGGGAGGAAGGGAGGAAGGGAGGAAGGAAGTGCGGAAGGAAGTGCGGAAGGAAGTGCGGAAGGAAGTGCGGAGGGAGGAAGGAGATGCGGAAGTGCGGAAGTGCGGAAGTGCGGAAGGAAGGAAGGAAGGAAGGAAGGAAGGAAGGAAGAAGGAAGGAAGGAAGGAAGGAAGGAAGGAAGGAAGTGCGGAAGGAAGTGCGGAAGGAAGTGCGGAAGGAAGGAAGGAAGGAAGGAAGTGCGGAAGGAAGGAAGTGCGGAAGGAAGGAAGGAAGGAAGGAAGGAAGGAAGGAAGGAAGGAAGTGCGGAAGGAAGGAAGGAAGGAAGTGCGGAAGGAAGGAAGGAAGGAAGGAAGGAAGGAAGGAAGGAAGGAAGGAAGGAAGGAAGGAAGGAAGGAAGGAAGGAAGGAAGGAAGGAAGGAAGGAAGGAAGGAAGGAAGGAAGGAAGGAAGGAAGGAAGGAAGGAAAAAAGGAAGGAAGGAAGGAAGGAAGCGCGGAAGGAAGCGCGGAAGGAAGGAAGGAAGGAAGGAAGGAAGGAAGGAAGGAAGGAAGGAAGGAAGGAAGGAAGGAAGGAAGGAAGGAAGGAAGGAAGGAAGGAAGGAAGGAAGGAAGGAAGGAAGGAAGGAAGGAAGGAAGGAAGGAAGGAAGGAAGGAAGGAAGGAAGGAAGTGCGGAAGGAAGGAAGTGCGGAAGGAAGTGCGGAAGGAAGTGCGGAAGGAAGTGCGGAAGGAAGGAAGGAAGTGCGGAAGGAAGGAAGGAAGTGCGGAAGGAAGTGCGGAAGGAAGGAAGGAAGTGCGGAAGAAAGTGCGGAAGGAAGTGCGGAAGGAAGTGCGGAAGGAAGGAAGTGCGGAAGGAAGGAAGTGCGGAAGGAAGGAAGTGCGGAAGTGCGGAAGTGCGGAAGTGCGGAAGTGCGGAAGTGCGGAAGTGCGGAAGTGCGGAAGGAAGGAAGGAAGGAAGGAAGGAAGGAAGGAAGGAAGGAAGGAAGGAAGGAAGGAAGGAAGGAAGGAAGGAAGGAAGGAAGGAAGTGCGGAAGGAAGGAAGGAAGTGCGGAAGGAAGGAAGGAAGTGCGGAAAGAAGGAAGGAAGGAAGTGCGGAAGTGCGGAAGGAAGGAAGGAAGGAAGGAAGGAAGGAAGGAAGGAAGGAAGGAAGGAAGGAAGGAAGGAAGGAAGGAAGGAAGGAAGGAAGGAAGGAAGGAAGGAAGGAAGGAAGGAAGGAAGGAAGGAAGGAAGGAAGGAAGGAAGGAAGGAAGGAAGGAAGGAAGGAAGGAGGAAGGGAGGAAGGAAGGAAGGAAGGAAGTGCGGAAGGAAGGAAGGAAGGAAGGAAGGAAGGAAGGAAGGAAGGAAGGAAGGAAGGAAGGAAGGAAGGAAGGAAGGAAGGAAGGAAGGAAGGAAGGAAGGAAGGAAGGAAGGAAGGAAGGAAGGAAGGAAGGAAGGAAGGAAGGAAGGAAGGAAGGAAGGAAGTGCGGAAGGAAGGAAGTGCGGAAGGAAGTGCGGAAGGAAGGAAGTGCGGAAGGAAGTGCGGAAGGAAGTGCGGAAGGAAGTGCGGAAGTGCGGAAGTGCGGAAGTGCGGAAGTGCGGAAGGAAGGAAGGAAGGGCGGAAAGAAGGAAGGAAGGAAGGAAGGAAGGAAGGAAGGAAGGAAGGAAGGAAGGAAGGAAGGAAGTGCGGAAGGAAGGAAGGAAGGAAGTGCGGAAGGAAGGAAGGAAGGAAGGAAGGAAGGAAGGAAGGAAGGAAGGAAGGAAGGAAGGAAGGAAGGAAGGAAGGAAGGAAGGAAGGAAGGAAGGAAGGAAGGAAGGAAGGAAGGAAAAAAGGAAGGAAGGAAGGAAGGAAGCGCGGAAGGAAGCGCGGAAGGAAGGAAGGAAGGAAGGAAGGAAGGAAGGAAGGAAGGAAGGAAGGAAGGAAGGAAGGAAGGAAGGAAGGAAGGAAGGAAGGAAGGAAGGAAGGAAGGAAGGAAGGAAGGAAGGAAGGAAGGAAGGAAGGAAGGAAGGAAGGAAGGAAGGAAGGAAGGAAGGAAGGAAGGAAGGAAGGAAGGAAGGAAGGAAGTGCGGAAGGAAGGAAGGAAGGAAGGAAGGAAGGAAGTGCGGAAGGAAGGAAGTGCGGAAGGAAGGAAGTGCGGAAGGAAGGAAGGAAGTGCGGAAGGAAGTGCGGAAGGAAGTGCGGAAGGAAGGAAGTGCGGAAGGAAGTGCGGAAGGAAGGAAGTGCGGAAGGAAGTGCGGAAGGAAGTGCGGAAGGAAGTGCGGAAGTGCGGAAGTGCGGAAGTGCGGAAGGAAGGAAGGAAGGAAGGAAGGAAGGAAGGAAGGAAGGAAGGAAGGAAGGAAGGAAGGAAGGAAGGAAGGAAGTGCGGAAGGAAGGAAGGAAGGAAGGGCGGAAAGAAGGAAGGAAGGAAGGAAGGAAGGAAGGAAGGAAGGACAGAAGGAAGGAAGGAAGGAAGGAAGGAAGGAAGGAAGGAAGGAAGGAAGGAAGGAAGGAAGGAAGGAAGGAAGGAAGGAAGGAAGGAAGGAAGGAAGGAAGGAAGGAAGGAAGGAAGGAAGGAAGGAAGGAAGGAAGGAAGGAAGGAAGGAAGGAAGGAAGGAAGGAAGGAAGGAAAAAAGGAAGGGAGGGAGGGAGGAAGGAAGGAAGGGAGGAAGGAAGAAAGGTAGGAAGTGCGGAAGGAAGGAAGGAAGTACGGAAGGAGGTGCGGAAGGAAGTACGGAAGTAAGTGCGGAAGGAAGTGCGGAAGTGCAGAAGTGCGGAAGGAAGTGCGGAAGTGCAGAAATGCGGAAGGAAGGAAGTGCGGAAGGAAGGAAGGAAGTGCGGAAGGAAGGAAGGAAGGAAGGAAGGAAGGAAGGAAGGAAGGAAGGAAGGAAGGAAGGAAGGAAGGAAGGAAGGAAGGAAGGAAGGAAGGAAGGAAGGAAGGAAGGAAGGAAGGAAGGAAGGAAGGAAGGAAGGAAGGAAGGAAGGAAGGAAGGAAGGAAGGAAGGAAGGAAGGAAGGAAGGAAGGAAGGAAGTGCGGAAGGAAGGAAGGAAGGAAGGAAGGAAGGAAGGAAGGAAGGAAGGAAGGAAGGAAGGAAGGAAGGAAGGAAGGAAGGAAGGAAGGAAGGAAGGAAGGAAGGAAGGAAGGAAGGAAGGAAGGAAGGAAGGAAGTGCGGAAGGAAGTGCGGAAGGAAGGAAGTGCGGAAGGAAGTGCGGAAGGAAGTGCGGAAGGAAGTGCGGAAGGAAGGAAGGAAGTGCGGAAGGAAGGAAGGAAGTGCGGAAGGAAGTGCGGAAGGAAGGAAGGAAGTGCGGAAGGAAGTGCGGAAGGAAGTGCGGAAGGAAGTGCGGAAGGAAGGAAGGAAGGAAGTGCGGAAGGAAGGAAGGAAGGAAGTGCGGAAGGAAGGAAGTGCGGAA